>PVKV010012331.1:54921-66402 GCA_004027835.1 Alouatta palliata | reverse complement strand
GCAATTCTCGTGCCTCAGCCTCCCGAGTAGCTGGGACTACAGGCACGTGCCACCATGCCCAGCTAATTTTTTGTATTTTTAGTAGAGACGGGGTTTCACCATGTTGACCAGGATGGTCTCGATCTCTTGACCTCGTGATCCACCCGCCTCGGCCTCCCAAAGTGCTGGGATTATAGGCGTGAGCCACCGCGCCCGGCCAGTTTGGAGATTTTTTTACCCACCCTTCCTACCTCCTGAAAACCTTTCAGATTTAGTGGAGATACTTCAGCTTCCCTGATTTCTTGTGTTTCAGGGAGCGTTTTCAGGTTGAGTTAATAGTGCGTTCCACTTAAGGAAGCAGTGTCACGAGGTTGGTTACTTGCTGTTGGAATACGGATACGGATTTAGAGGGCCTTGCAGTATGTCAGGGAAGGGAAGGCATATCATAGCAGAGGGCAAAACTCAGCAGTATGACTGGGTCAAGTCTCATAACCCATGAGCCTAGCTCCCTTCTCCCGAATGACATTCCGGGACAACAGGGTTTACTTTGTACTTGCCGTGTATCGGTACACACTAGGCGCTTAGCGGTGGGGGTGGTTCTGTTGAGGTAGACTTGGATGTATTCCTGCCTCATCAAAGTGAACTCTTTTGACAGGTGTGGTGGCCACCCGTGCACAGCTCAGTGCTGGGCCCCAGGGACACAGAAATGAAGAGAACACAGTTCCCATCTTCCTTCCTGGAGGGACCAGACAGATGCCATAGTGGGCGGGGGCGTTGGAAGGGTGAGGAGTACAGTCTGATGTCTTAGGGCCAGGCCAAGGCTCTGGGACTCTTAAAGGTTCAGGGGATCCTTGGAGGGCTTAAAGTGGCAGGAAGTGCAGCTTAGAGAGTTGCAGTTTATGCCACCAAATTCCCATGCTTGTTTCCAGTTACGGGGTCCTTGTGATGGCAGTCTCACCTAGTTTCCTAGCTGTGTGATGGGTAGGGGAATGTGTCTTCATGGTGAGTGGATTGCCTTGTGTTAGCCTCAGTTGTGGAGCGAAGCTTGGAAGGGTAAGGTCCTGGGCCAAAATCTCTCTGCACGGCAGAGCTGACTTCCCAGCCCACTTCCCTCTCCCCTTTTTCTGCTTTGACTTCAGCCAGGTGGAGTGCGATGATGCAATTAGCCAGCTGTGGGAGGGTCTTTAGAGGTGGGGGTGGGTTCTTCCTTCTTGTACACCTGGCACTGAACTGCAAGGAGATCCTTTTAGGCTCCTCAGAGTACCCCCAAAAGGACCCATTCTCTAGTGTGACAAATAGAATCTTAACTCACAGGGTCTTCTTGCAGGCTACGGTGCATGGAGTGCGGGACCTGCCAACACCCAGGGTAAGTGGGCTCTGCTCTGCAGGTGAGGCGCGGGCTTCCCCTACACTCAAGGCCCTAGCACGGCAGAGCTGAGCCTGATGCTCACCAGAGTCAAGGGAGAGTAGTAGCCCACAGGTCAGCAAACTTTCTGTAAAGGATCAGATAGTGAATATCTTTGTGGCTTTATGAGCTGTACAGTCTCTGTAGCTGAGAGTATATCCAAGTTTTTTTTTCCTCTATAATTAACAGACTCTGTTTTGTTTTGCTCTCGTCGCGCAGGCTGGAGTGCAGTGGAGCGATCTCGGCTCACTTCAGCCTGTGCCTCCCAGGGTCAAGCGTTTCTGCTGCCTCAGCCTCCCGAGTAGCTGGGATTACAGGCATCTGCCATCATGCCTGGCTAATTTTGTATTTTTAGTACAGAAGTGGTTTCTCTATGTTGATCAGGCTGGTCTCAAACGCCTGACCTCAGGTGATCCGTCCGCCCTGGCCTCCCAAAGTGCTGGGATTAGAGGTGTGAGCCACTGTGTCCGGCCTATAATTAACAGACTTTTTAATACAGCTTTAGATTTAGTAGTGGAGTTCCATACGCCCAGGCACCTCCACTCAGGCATAGTGTCTCTCATTAGTAAGATTTCACATTAGCTGGGTGAGGCAGCTCATGCCTGCAATCCCAGCATTTTGAGAGGCTGAGGCAGGAGCATCACTTGAGCCTAGGAGTTCAAGACACAAGCTCAAGTGATCCTTTTATTCTAAGAAAAAATTAGTAGGGCATGGCAGCACGTACGTGTAGTCCCAGCCACTCAGAAGGCTGAGGCAGGAGGATTGCTTGAGCCCAGGAAGTCGAGGCTGCAGTGAGCTGTGATTATGCCACTGCACTCCAGCCTGGGTGACAGAGCAAGACCCTGTCTCAAAAAAAAAAAAAGAGAGATCTTGCATTACTGTGATTCATTTATAGCTAATCAGCCAGTGTTGATGTGATATTCTTCACTATAGCTCATAGTTTTTTGTTTGTTTTGAGACAGGGTTTGGCTCTTGTTGCCCAGGCTGGAGTGCGGTGGCGCAATCTCGGCTCACCGCAACGTCCACCTCGTGGGTACAAGTCATTTTCCTGCCTCAGCCTCCCAAGTAGCTGGGAGTGCAGGCATGCGCCACCACGTCTGGCTAATTTTTTATTTTTGGTACAGACGGTGTTTCTCCATGTTGGTCAGGCTAGTCTCGAAATCCTGACCTCAGGTGATCCACCTGCCTTAGCCTCCCAAAGTGCTGGGATTATAGGCATGAGGCACCACGGCCTGCATAGTTTTTGTTAATTTGTGTAGTTCTCTGAGTTTTGACAAATGTGTAAGTGATGTCTCGTGTCAACATTTGTCACTGAATATACTTAGAAGTTTTACCCTAACCGTTTAAAAACGTAAAATTCATTCTTAGCTGAGTGCCCAGCCCGAGGACGCAGGGCTGCGGGCAGTGTACCAGTACTTAGTTAGGGGCACTGAAATTGGAAAATCATAAGGGCTGTGCCAAGGTGGGAAGTGGGCTCGATGTGGCCGGGCCTTTTGCAGACCCCCGATCTAGAGTCTGGGTTGTGATGCTAGGCTTGTTTGGAGGATCAGTGTGTGCTCTCTGCTGGCAAGGTTTTCTGCTTTCTGCCAGCCTGTGTGCTAGAGCGCAAGGGCTTCGTTTTCTGAGCCTGAGCTCTCTCTCTGGCAACATTTGGGGAGTGGGACTGCTTTTCCACCCACCACCGGATGTCCCAGGAGGCAGTCTTCTGGGTCTCTTGTGGCACATAACATCCTCTTGCTGGGTTGAGTCGAGGACGTGACTTTGTACCAGTGCCTCGCTGAGCAGTTAGCAGTGCCTGCCCTCTGGCTTCTAGTGGGAGCTGACCCTTTATGAGGACTCTGCCCAGGGCTTGGCCCAGCTGACAGTGGACAAGCTTCCTGGGGAGTGTGCAGCGCCCCTTCCCTTGCCCTGATGGGAAGCTGGCCTTCCCTGGGAGAATGCCCAGTACTTTGTAGGAGTTGAGTGAGCAAAGAACTGCTGAGGGAAGCCCTGGCCCTGGGGCTGTGGATGGTGGAGCGAAGTGACAGGTGGGGGCATCAGTGCCTTCGTTCTGCAAACGGGGCTCTGTGTGTGTTTGTTTCCCCTAAGGTGCATATGGAACTGGTGTGGCCAGCTGGCAAGGTAAGCTGTTGGTAGGGGGGGACAGTCTGCAGGCGGGTGAGTGGGCCTCTGATCTGAAGGCCAGGCGGGTCAGCCCATCAGGGAGGTTTGGCATGGATTTCCTGGCTCTCTTCCTGAAGACACAGTCGACCAGGGCTGCTGTTGTGAATATGGGGCTGCAAAGGGCTGTGGCGGGCTGCCTTGGGGGAGCATGCCAGGGAGGGTTGCAGCTGTGCTTGGGCAGCAGGGTCCTTTATGGGGCCTGTCAGCAGCCGGAACTGCCGTTCCCAGGCTCTTGGTTACCCTGGCTTTGGATGGGGAGCAGGTCCTAGAGTCTGGCAGAGAAAACCCGCTACTCAGCACTGAGACTACCCCTTTCTCTGGCCACCTCGTGCTGCCTGCTGGCAGGTCACAGCGCAGTGTGAAGTGATGCCAGCAGCGCTGGGTCCCACGCCCCTTTTCCTTCTCGGTGGTAGCAGGTGCCCCTCCCTAGTCATATCCATCATAGGCAGGCCTCGTGGCCGCTGAGGTCTGACTTGTTTCGTCCTCCCATGACAGGTTATGAAAACTACAATTACTACGGTGCCCAGAATACCAACGTCGCCACAGGCGCAACCTACAGCTACGGCCCAGCCTCGTGGGAGGCTGCCAAGGCCAGTGATGGCGGCCTGGCGGCCGGGGGCCCTGCCATGCACATGGCCTCTTACGTCCCAGAGCCGTGCACCGACAATTCCGACTCCCTCATTGCCAAGATCAACCAGCGTTTGGACATGATGTCCAAGGAAGGAGGCAGGGGCGGGAGCGGCGGCGGTGGGGAGGGCATGCAGGACCGGGAGAGGTGATTATAGACCCCAGCCCTTCCCCTGGGACCCCACACCCACCCACCTCTGTGCACATGGGAATGGATACCCACTCTAGAGGGAGGGCTATCCTCACCTCCCACTTGGGTGTGGCATTGATGAGCTGGGCTTGTTGGGGAGCGGTGGCATTACAATAGGACTTCCTTGCTGGTTTTCTGCATGGTGGGGCTTGGGCATGGTTGTTGGCTAAGCTCCCCCAGACTTTTTTTCTTCATGAGGCTGCTCCTGTGGCCAGGGGCTCTGTGTCCCCCACTCAGCAGTGTTCCAGAGAGGATATTGGTCGGTTTTGCTATCCAAGTGCTTATATGGGATGCAGGTGGTTTGGTCTGCTCTTCCGAATGGAGGGACGTTGGGGGTGGGGGAGACATGGAGGTTGTGCCAAGGGAGTGTGGAGGTGGGTGACCAGGGTGGCTGCCACTGACAGGCTGTGTTTCCGTTGCAGCTCCTTCCGCTTCCAGCCGTTCGAGTCATATGACTCCAGGCCCTGTCTGCCAGAGCACGACCCCTACCGCCCCAGCTACAGCTACGACTATGACTTCGACCTAGGGTCCAACCGCAATGGCAGCTTTGCAGGGCAGTACGGTGAATGCCGAGACCCGGCCCGGGAGCGGGGCTCCCTTGATGGCTTCATGCGGGGCCGGGGCCAGGGCCGCTTCCAGGACCGGAGCAACCCTGGCACCTTCATGCGTAGTGACGCCTTCATGCCTCCGACGGCGACCTCTGAGCCCCTGTCCACACCCTGGAATGAGCTGAACTACGTGGGCGGACGGGGCCTGGGAGGGCCCTCCCCCAGCCGGCCGCCTCCGTCCCTCTTCTCCCAGTCCATGGCTCCCAACTACGGCGTGATGGGCATGCAGGGGGCGGGTGGCTTTGACAGCACCATACCCTATGGATGTGGCCGGTCGCAGATCCGGATGCGGGATCGGGTAAGCCCTCACAAGGTTCCTTCGGGCCGCCTTCGCTTCTCTTTTTAGCAGCTTTGTCGAGGTAAAATTTCCCTATCACAACATTCACTTAAACTTTTTCAAGTGCGCAGCTCAGCTGTTAGTTAATTTACAGGGTTGTGCAGTCATCCCCACCACTACAGTCTAATCTTAGCATTTCTGTTAGCCCGAAGAAAAACCTCTGCTCCTTAGTCACCCCGTCTTCTCCCCCGAACAACCTGTTTGGTCTGCGTTTGGTCTCTGTGGTTTTGCGTGTTCTGGATGTTTTGTGCAAATGGAGTGATGAAACATGTGGCCTTGTGTTCCTGGCTTCTTTTACTCGGCACCATTTTCTCTTTACTTTCAAGTATGTTGTGTCTTTGCTTTTTGAAAAGACCTTATGTGCCTGTGTTGCCTGATCTTACAACCTCTTTGTTCTTTTCTGTGGGAAGAACGGCCCAGGTGAGTAGTTCATGGGGTGTGCTTGTTGTCTGTAGCCCAGGAGGAGAGGGTCTGACCGCTTCGGACCAGATGGCATTGGCAGGAAACGGAAGCAGTTCCAACTGTATGAGGAGCCAGACACCAAACTGGCCCGGGTTGACAGTGAAGGAGATTTCTCCGAAAATGGTACGTCCTGGGGGGCCAGGCGGGCCAGGCATGCCAGGCGGATGCAGAAAGGGTCAGCTGCCTGCTGGGGACTCTGCCTGCCTTGTCTGTGTCATGGATGCTCGCCGGTGGCATGTTTCACCCCCACTCCCTCAACCCCCACTGTGGTCAGGACAGATTCACCCTGGACAGCGAGCTTGGGAGGGCGAAAACTGGATCGGACCACTCCAGGGACTGACTTTTCTTCTCTTTGTGTCTGGCAGATGATGGAGCTGGTGACTTCCGCTCAGGAGATGAAGAATTCAAGGGCGTAAGTCCAGCAGGCAGCACTTTTGCCTCTAGTGCGGGATTTTTTTCTTTCTTTAATCACCCTTCCTCACAAAGGGGCAGGAGCAGCTGCCATGGTAGTTTTGACTATCTCTGAGTGGATTTAGGACCCTCACTTTTAGCTAGGTTTCTAAAAGTTTTCCCCCTTAACCTGCTGTGGTGGCTCGTGCCTATAATCCTAGTACTTTGGGAGGCCGAGGTGGTGGATCACCTGCGGTCAGGAGTTCAAGACCAGCCTGGCCAACATGGTGAAATACAAATACAAAAATTAGCCAGGTACGGAGGGTACATGCCTGTAGACCCAGCTACTTGGGAGGCTGAGGGAGAAGGATCAGTTGAACCTGGGAGGTGGAGGCTGCAGTGAGCCAAGATTACACCACTGCACTCCAGTCTGGGCGACAGAGGGAGACTCTATCTTAAAAAAAAAGTTCCACCTACAGCAAACATTCCCTTTCTGAAAAACGCTCCTGTTCCTCTCCCTGGTCTCCGGGCCAGTAACTGCAGGGACTGTGGGCTGAAGCCTCCAAGCACAGACTGGAGGCTTATTTGCCACCAGCTCTGTGCTGGATGCTGCTGACCAGTGTCCATGTCCTTCCGTCCTCACAATGAGGCACAGGTGGGCAGCATCAGGAGCCAGTTCATAGCTGGGACCACCCCAAGCTCCTGGGTAGGTGCCTGCACCACTCCAGTGTAGATTCTGGTCCAAGTTGGGGGCGTAGGGCCTGGAGGTCCAGCGTGGAAGGAGGGCTTTCCCCAGGTCCTAAAGGACACGCGGGCAGGGAGCAGGCAGGAGACCGTGCTTTTCAGGTTTTCAGAGTCTCACTTGGTCTCTGTTTTGCTGATTTAGGTCGTGAGACTAGGAATCTCTGCAAACCTGTCAGTTGTTAATTTAACCATGTGTTCACTGCCTAAGGAATCAGCTCTGTTCAGATAGTCAGATTCCTGAGTATCTGAATCATTTTTATCTATATGTGATTTGTTGCTAAGACATTGGGTAAATATAAACAAAAGCTTGGGAAACGTGGTGGAGCTCATTTTCTATCAAGAATGCCGGAACTGGCATCCCCCCAAGTCAGACTCCCTCACCCTACAGTGGGTGAGCAGGCTTTGTTTATAGAATTGTGCGGGTGGGCCTTTGCCACGGGGCAGGCAGTTCTGCAGCTTAGGAGGAACCGAGAGAGGATGGGTGAGTGGCTTTTTAGAAAGGTCATCACAGAATCTCTGAAGGCAACTGGGAGTAGTAACAGGACGCACAGGTCCTGTCCAGAGGAGGCTGGTCCTGGCACACTGGCTCATTCTTGGTGGCATAGCCACCTAGGTCTGGGGTGAGACCACCCACCAGGCAGTGGCCAGGGGCTAGGCTGGTTGTGGAGAGTTCTGGACATACCAGCTCAGTGCCGGACTTTGTGTATACTCTTTTCCAGGAGGATGAATTCTGCGAGTCTGGGCGGCAGAGAGGTAGGCGTCACCGTGTCCTTTGCAGCTTTCCTGTGTCTGCCTGGCTGCCCTGCACTTACTGCCCAGCTAGGCTGGGCTTCTGAGCAAGCCGGAGGCCTGGATGAAGGGGCCCATGGCTGTGGGGGAGAGGGGCTGCAGCCACCAAATGGGCCTTGACCATGGCGATCACCAGACACTTTGCTTCAAAGTGTCTGGGGCAGTACTCGCAATAGGTCTGTGCCTGACCCCATACGGGCTGCAGCAGGGGATGGGGGCAGCCTTGGGTGTCCACCACAGTTCAAGTTTGTAGGGAAGGAGAGACATGAGAGAAGAGGCCCCTCCACAGCCCATCTTCTGTGCCCTCCTTGGCCAGTGCATGTCCCTGAACTGTTTTCTCCTGGACTTAATTCTGTCCAGTCCCTCCGTTGCCTGCCCCAGGCTGTGCTATGACCTCTGTGGTGGGGATGCAGCTGCAGCGCACATTGCCACATGCCTGTGAGTATGTGACAGCAGACACCTGCAGGGTCAGGAGCACCCAGGCCCACCGAGTCCTCCAGTGAATCACCGCTCAGCAGGTCTCTTCACGTCCAACGCAGGAGACCAGAGGGTCTGCGGCAACAACGGGCCAGGCTTGAAGCCTGTGTGGCAGGGCGGCCTGAGGCTTGCAGCTTGGAGCTCACCCTGAAGCCACTTGTTTCTTTCCCCATTCTGTGGGTCTGTCTGTAGCTGGTTACCCCAAAGATCACAGGCTGGCTCCTCGGTGGCCCAGCTCCTGATCATTTGAGGCCCATGGCTTAGATGCCCCTCCTGTTACATACTCAAGCTTAGCCGGCCCTCTGCAGTCCTCCCCCAATGACCCGCAGCGGTCCTGTCCATAGCACAGGGCACCCTGAGTGCTTAATGGCACAATGCTAAAGCAAAGGTGACGTGTCTGTTGCGCGCAGGTCCTGCTACCTACCCGGGATGACTTTGCTATTAAACAGCAGTCATAGTTTCAGGCAGTGACCTCTTGCCAAAAATCCCACACGCCCTTTTGAGAGGCTTCTGAGCAGCGCACGCCGGTCGCCATCTTCGTGGGACAGTCTCGGGACTGGCATCAGGGGTAGGGGTTACAGTTCAGATGCTTCTCCAACCTTTTTTCAGCATCTGGCCCTGGCCTCGAGCCTTGGGGACCCGGCCTGGCCTCACGCTGGGACGATGGGCGCGTGGCTCTCCGAGGAGCTCCTGTGCTGGCCCTGGGGGACGGACGGGAGGACCAATCGGTCTCTTCCCATTTTTGTTTCTAGGATTGCTTCCCACACAGCCCTGGGAAAGCCCTAGATTGATAGTTTTTGTGAGTGGAAGATAGAGGTCGGGCCAGCAAGGACTGTCAGACCTGCTGAAGCCCTAGTTCAGACGGGGCCGCCAGGACACTCATCAAAGTCCACCTAGAGGTGGGACAGGGCGGCAGAGCGGCTGCTTCACCTCCTGAAGCCTTGAGCTGCTGCCTCTTCATCCGGGGAGAATTGGCTTCTCCTGTCTTACTGGGAGAAGACTCCATCACAGGGCACTAGATTGGATAAGCAGGATGGGGAGGACAGAGAGAGCAGGGGGCCGTGGTACACATGGGATAGACAGGCCGTGTCCCTGGCCCGTCCCGGCCGCCTCAGGCCATGCAGGGAGTGAGGTGACTCCTCCGGGTTCCCACCCCACACCTATGTCCACTGGGAAGTCTCCGATGGTGCCTTGGGGCATCCTGGACCCTGCCACATGGTGCAGGCAGTGGCAAGACACGGGGTGCGGTGGCCAAGCCGCAGCCCCTGACCAGGCCCTGGAGCTCAGCTCCTTTGCAGGCCCCTCAGAGCGTCTCGAAGGGACTTGTCTGTTACAGGAGACAAGGAAGACGAGGATGAGGAAGTAAAGAAGAGAAGGGAAAAGCAAAGGAGGAGAGACAGGATGCGGGACCGTGCAGCCGACAGGTGAGGCGTGGGCACCGCCCCCACTGGAGGAGGTGGACCTGGTACAGGGTGGGCACTGCCGAACTCACCTGTCCTAGCTCCACAGCACCGGGGGCCACGTCAGTGGGAGGCAAAACAGGAAACAGTTGAGGGTGCAGAAAACACTGCCACTCTTTGTGCTCGCAGCACACATGCTGCCTGTCTTCTAGAATGGCTGGGATGTTGCTTTGGTGAAGTTAGGTTTCTGCTCTTCCTTAGAGAACTGGTGTTTGACTGGGGTGTGTCTATTTCTCTGGAATCACAGCCTTGCTGGTGGGTCTGCGTGGCACGTAACTGCCCAGCAGGGGGCTCTCTTACTCTCCTGCAGGCCTGAGGGGTGTCTCTCTCCCCGACCTGGTGCCTGGCATCTCAGACAAGTTTCCTGCATTCAACTTGTTGAAATCCAGATCACTCCTGGAGTTTGACAGAGCTGGGAGATAGGTAGAGAGATGGTCCTACCATCAATATTTCCTCCCAGAATAGAAAAGAAACGCAAACATGTCGAGCCCAAAGGATGTCAGTGTGACCACATCATGTGCCTGACACTTCCTGTCAGTGGTTAACTGGCTTCTGACTAGAAACTGAAATCCCCAGTGATCATGTGATGCTGGGGAATCCTTGACCTTAAAGCTCGCATGGGACAGCGATTTTCTTGTGCAAAGAAATGCTTAGTAAAAGGGGCCAGGCGCAGTGGCTTCCACCTGTAATTCCAGCACTTTGGGAGGCTGAGCAGAGGCGGATCGCTTGAGGCCAGCAGTTCAAGACCAGCCTAGTCAACATAGTGAAACCCTGTGTCTACTAAAAATACAAAAATTAGCCAAGCATGTAGTGGTTGCCTGTACTCCCAGCTACTCGGGAGGCTGAGGCAGGAGAATCGTTTGAACCAGGGAGGTAGAGGTTGTAGTGAGCCAAGGTCATGCCACTGCACTCCAGCTTGGTGACTCCAGCTGCTCAAAAAGTAATTTTTTGTTTCTTTGAGATAGAGTCTCGCCCTGTTACCCAAGCTGGAGTACAATGGTGCGGTCTCAGCTCACTTCAACCTCCACCCCCCCAGGTTCAAGCAATTCTGCTTCAGCCTCCTGAGTAGCTGGGATTACAGGCATGTGCCACCACACCCGGCTAATTTTTTATTTTATTTTTTTGTACCTTTAGTAGAGATAGGGTTTCACCATGTTAGCCAGGCTGATCTCGATCTCCTGACCTCGTGATCCGCCCACCTTGGCCTCCCAAAGTGCTGGGGTTATAGGCACGAGCCACAGCGCCTGGCCTCATTTTGAATCACTTGAATCCGGGAGGCAGGGGTTGCAGTGAGCCGAGATTGCACCTGTGCACTCCAGCCTGGGGGACAAGAGCGAGATATCGTCTCAAAAAAAAAAAAAAAAGAACTGTTTCTTTAGTACAGGAACATTGTAACCATTGTTATTTTAAACAGATAATTGATGGATAGAGTAGATGACTTCCATGTCACATGGAAATTGAGATGACTTTTCATTAGAGGCAGGGGTCTTGCTCTGTTGCCCGGGCTGGTCTTGAACTGGCCACAAGAGATCTTCCTGCTTCGACCTCCCAGAGTACTGGGAGAAAGGCATAGAGATGCATTTTTTATTTTTTGCATTTTATCATCTTGTATGTTCTTCCAATGAAGAAAGGAAGAGGTGACTTGTTTTTGTTTTTTTTTTTTTTTTTGAGACGGAGTTTCGCTCTTGTTACCCAGGCTGGAGTGCAATGGCGCGATCTCGGCTCACCGCAACCTCCGCCTCCTGGGTTCAAGCAATTCTCCTGCCTCAGCCTCCCGAGTAGCTGGGACTACAGGCGCACGCCACCACGCCCAGCTAATTTTTGTATTTTTAGTAGAGACGGGGTTTCAC
>PVKV010012331.1:13867-54821 GCA_004027835.1 Alouatta palliata | reverse complement strand
GAGTGCTGGGATTACAGGCGTGAGCCACCGCGCCCGACCTGGTGACTTGTTTTTTAAAAGAAATCTTCAGAGCTTGCACTAGTGACTGAGGACTTAAGCATCTTGAAGGGACTTAGAGGAATTGTCACAGGGAGGCAGAGGTGTAGCAGGGAAGCGTGCATTTCGCCTGTAGCTTCCTGGCAGCTCTGTATGAGCCCCGGGATATGTCCCCTTTTCTCCTCCGTAGGGGGTGTCTCCAGAAGTGGAAGTGTCTTCATGGTGCTTGTCAGGGGTCAGAAGCCAGGTGTGTGGAGTTGGCAGAGGTGAAATCCTGAGTGCCACAGGGCCTGCACCCCTACACCAGAAGGGCTGGAACTTCCAGGACAGAGCCAGGGAGGGAGCACCCCAGTGTGGTGGCGTGGGGCCTGTACTTCGCTCTTTCTCACCAAGCAGCATGGCATACATCACCACGCCTGGCTAATTTTGTATTTTTAGTAGAAATGGGGTTTCTCCATGTTGGTCATGCTGGTCTCCAACTCCCAACATCAGGTGATCCGTCTGCCTCGGCCTCCCAATGTGCTGGGATTATAGCTGTGAGCCACCACGCCCGGCCAGAAGCCTCACTTTTTTTCTGTAGAACTGGATGTGACATGTCTTTACGGGGAGTCCCATGGGAGAACTGATTTTGGGTTTTGTGTTTTGAATTGTGTGAGGTCTTTTCTCTGCACGTAAAATGACGCTGCCTTGTGTCATCCCAGTGGCTGTGGAGCAAAGCTGATTTGAGAAGTTGGGAGGTAGATGCTGCACCCCAAGGAGCCACCAGCCAGAGCTTAGGGGGTCCCTGGTTCTGAGCAGTCACTGCTTTCCGGTGTTTTCTTAGGGGCTTTGGGGCCAGAGGGGCTGCAGTGTCAGCTGATTACAAATCTTTGCCTGAGATACTTGTAAGTCTATGTTCCTATTATTCAGCTGGGGAAGTCTGAGTAACTGCTATTCTGTTGCCCCGTGGGAAGTCAGAACTCTTGGTTCAGCAACCACTTTCCCTAACTGAGTGCAGTGGCATGCACCTGTAATCCCAGCTACTTGGGAGGCTGAGGTGCAAGGATCGCTTGAAAAACCCGGGAGGCAGAGACTACAGTGAGACGAGATTTTGCCACTGCACTCCAGCCTGTGCAACAGAGTGAGACTCTGTCTCAAAAAAAAAAAAAAAAAAAAAAAAAGAAAAGAAAAATCCTGTTTCTATTTCAGCTCTCCCCAGAGGTGGGCTGAGTCTCCCTGCCTCACTTCCCTCCTCATTTTCCTTCTCCAGAATTCAGTTTGCCTGTTCTGTATGCAAGTTCCGTAGCTTTGAAGACGAAGAGATCCAGAAGCATCTGCAAAGCAAATTTCACAAAGAGACGCTGAGGTTTATAAGCACCAAGCTGCCGGACAAGACGGTGGAGTTCCTCCAGGTAAAGGACACCTGGCCCCCGTCACCATGTCCCCTGCCAATCCGGCAGGTGCTCGATCCTTTGAAGGAGGAAGGTAAATCAGAGGTGTAAACTTGGTCAAGGTTTCTTTTTCCAGATAGAACAGCTGTGTAAGTCCCTGAGTCACAGGGACAACCAAGAGCTCCAGCCATCATGGTCCCCACTCTTCTGCCCACAGAGCTCCTCTGATAGCTGCCTGCCTAGCCCTGGCAGCTGAGAAATGGCCACACATGCCAGCCTCTCATTTTGTTTAATGCCATCTCCAAATCCACCTTAGGAATACATCGTTAACAGAAATAAGAAAATTGAGAAGCGACGTCAGGAATTGATGGAGAAAGAGAGCCCAAAACCAAAACCAGATCCTTTCAAAGGTGAGTTGTGGTCGCAGGATGCTTGCTGTCCTGAATGGTGGCAAGGCATGTGACCTGTGAAACATGGCGCCAAGGCCAGCCCGAGGTGGCTGAGAAGGTGGCGGCGAGCCCTGTGGGAAGAGCGCTTGGCAGCAATAGAAAGAAGCCTTCGGTGTGGCTCTGCGTAGGTCGTAGCTGACATCAGAGTGATGTTAAGCACTTTGATGTCTTTTCCACCTTGGTTTGAAAAGAGAGGACCAGAAGGAACAGAAAAGCTGAAATGTGCAGAATTCCCAGCTATAGAGGCCAGATGTGCTGACCCGTACTCCCTAAAGAAGGGCAAGCTACACCCTTCTGATTCCTGAGTGTTCCCGGGAGAAAACCTGGACCCTGTTGGCGAGTGGGAGGAGGGAAGCATCACTTGCTGTCCCAGATCCTCCAAGACATGTATTTCCTTCGCAGGGATTGGCCAGGAGCACTTCTTCAAGAGGATCGAGGCTGCTCACTGCCTGGCCTGCGACATGCTGATCCCTGCGCAGCCGCAGCTCCTCCAGCGGCACCTGCACTCTGTGGACCACAATCACAACCGCAGGGTGAGTCTTCTGCCCCACGCTGCTTGGGGTGCATGTTGCAGGCTGTGGCTCAGAGCCTGCTGTCTAACGGGGAGTTACCCACATCTCCAGGGGTTCTCACTGTGTTTGAAGTCTGTCACTTCCATTGGTTGGTTGTAAGATTTGCCTATATTTTTATAGAAATGTGAGAAAACGTTATTTGCTTAGAATCGATTAAATGCAGTAGTAGCTGAGATTCTCCTGATTTGAGAGTGCTTCCCATAAGCCACATCGGTTAGTTCCCCAGTAGCTGAAGGCCTGGGGGCTTCCGTAAGCTGAAGATGAGGGCCATTGAGAGCCGAGTGGCCCAGGGGACTTGGACTAAAGGACTGGTTCTGTCCTTACTTAGCTGATGGGGCTTCTGGCTAAATGTTGAGCTCAGGGGTCAGCACATTCTTTCTTGTAAGGCGTCAGATATGAATATTTTTAGCATTGCAGACTCATAGAGTCTGTTCAGCAACACAGCTCTACCTACTGTCAGTGCAGAAAAGCAGACAGTAAAAGTGGCTGTGGCTGCGTTTGGTCCGCAGGCTGGAACTTTCTGGCCCGGGGTTAGCATCTCTCTCCTTAGTTTACCCACCTATTCAATGGAGATGTCAAGAGCTACCCCACCCATCTCACAGTACTATTTTTGGTTTTGAATTTTTTTTTTGAGATGGAGTTTCACTCTTGTTGCCCAGGCTGGAGTGCAATGGCGCGATCTCAGTTCACTGCAACCTCTGCTTCCCAGGTTGAAGCGATTATCCTGCTTCAGCCTCCTAATGTATTTTTAATAGAGACGGGGTTTCACCGTGTTGGCCAGGATGGTCTTGAACTCCTGACCTCAGGTGATCCACCAGGCTTAGCCACAGTACTATTAAAGATCAGCTGAGCGGGGCACGGTGGCGCACGCCTGTAATCCTAGCACTTGGGAGGCCGAGGTGGGTGGATCACCTGAGGTCAGGAGTTCAAAACCAGCCTGGCCATCATGGTGAAACCCCATGTTTAAAAAAATAAATAAATGAAAATAAAAAAAAAGATCAGCTGAAAAGCAGTATACAAACAAGGGACCATTGTGCAAACGAGTCAGGCCCTAAACAGTCAGAGGCTTGGTGCAGTCATAGTTGTTTTTTGTTTTGTTTTATTTTTTGAGACAGAGTCTCTGTCGTCCAGGCTGGAATACGGTGGTGCAATCTCAGCTCATTGCAACCTCCACCTCCCAGATTCTTGTACCTCAGCCTCCTGAGTAGCTGGGACTACAGGTGTGCGCCCCCTGCCCAGCTAATTTTTTTTTGTAGAGATGGGGTTTCGTCATGATGGTCTTGAACGCTTGGCCTCAGGTGATCCACACGCCTCAGGCTCCCAAATTGCTGGGATTACAGGCGTTAGCCGCCACACCCAGCCTAGTCATGTTTTTGTTTTTGAACTCATTACGACATCAGTGTAATAAAAAAAAAAACAAAAGAGCGAGCTTGCCCTTTTCCTCCACTGAGTCTGCACAGCTTCTCATTTGTACATGTTCTTGTTTCACCCCGTTCTGCACGTGCTACATGGGTCTCAGTGGCACGTCTGTGTGTTTATCTCTTAAGATTGTCCAGCTTTTCCAGTTAGTCAGTCTTGGTTGCACGGTCTCTCTGGAGCCTTCTCTCTTCTTGAAGCCTGGTGTTTTGAGATTTGCCTCTCTGCCTAGGGCTGATCTCAGGAATATTCGGCAGAGCCTGGCTGGTTTGTTCTCTTCCTTATTTGTGCCATTTTTAAAAGCTCACATTTGGTTCCCTTTGCAGTTGGCTGCTGAACAGTTCAAGAAAACCAGTCTCCATGTGGCTAAGAGTGTTTTGAACAATAGACACATAGTGAAGATGCTGGAAAAATACCTCAAGGTCTGTGCTTGCAAGTACCACGGACAGGAAAAGCTTTTGAAAGGGAGGATGAACCCCATGAGCAGGGAGTTGAATCCAGAGTGCAGTGTTTAGCACTTCTGAGTCTTTTGGCCAGTTGAGGGACACAGGAATATATCAGGCTCGGGAATGTGACAACTTGGGATTGCCACCTACTCACTGCGTGCCTGGGGACTCGGGATGTGGTGCTGCCGGATTAATTAGTGTGTAATGGCCATGTCTCTTACCATGAAAAACCCTGATGGTTTAGCCTTAAAATTCTGAGCAAATGATGGTTAGGGGCTTTTTCAAGAAAAACCCAAGGTTAGCCCTACTTGGGAAGTTGGGAGGATTACTTGAACCCAGGAATTTGAGGCTACAGTGAGTTATGGTGGAACCACTGCACTTCAGCCTGGGTCTTTAAAGGAAAACTGGGAGCTGGGAGTCATGGCTCATGCCTGTAACCCCAATAGTTTGGGAGGCTGAGGCAGGAAGATCCCTAAACCCAGAAGTTAGAGGCTGCAATGAGCTATGATTGCGCCACTATACTCCATCCCAGGTGACAGAGCCAAGACCGCATCGCAAAAAAAAAAAAAATCAGAGGTAATTTTCTAGCAGATAACCTAAAAAGAGATTTCATTGGCAGAGGCAGCTGACAGTGAGGTTGAAGATGAGGGGTAGTGAAGAACCAGGGCCTTCGTGATGGGAGCAGCGTATGAAAGTCCCAAAGTGGGTGTTCATGGAGAGAAGGCTGGTTGGAAGAGCTCCCAATTGTCTTGTGGAACCCATTTTGTTCAGTGTTCCTCCCAGGACTTCAGCATTTGGGGCTGGTAGCTAAGCCCTAGCCCACAACCTGACTTCAGGACCTGTTTTCCATCCTCTTAATTACTAAATGCTTCCATACTTGACAGTTCCATCTAATGAAGGCACACAAACGAACCAGTTTAAGAAACATGGCTGGACATGGTGGCTCACGTCTGTAATCTTGGTGCTTTGGGAGGCTGAGATGGGCAGATTGCTTTGAGCTCAGGAGTTCGAGACCAGCCTGGACAACATGGTGAAACCCTTTTGGGAGGCTGAGGCAGGAGGATCCCTGAGCCCAGAAGTTAGTTAAAATTAGCTGGGCATGGTGGCACACACCTGTGGTCCTAGCTACTTAGGAGGCAGAAGTTGCCAGGAGCTGAGATCGTGCCACTGCACTGGGTGACAGAGTTCTAGTGTCAAGTGTAGACTCAGGCTTCTAAGTGTCTATTTTTAATTTTAGAGTCGGGTCTTATTCTCTTACCCACTCTGGAGTGTAGTGGTGTGATCATAGCTCACTGCAGCCTCGAATTTCTGAGTTCAAGAGATCCTCCCACCTTAGCCCCCCAGGTAGCTGGGACTGCAGTAGTACACCAGCACACCAGCTAATTTTTTGAGACAGTCTTGCTCTGTTGCCCAGGCTGGTGTGGCCTCACGTGATCCTCCTGCCTTGACCTCCCAAATTGCTGGGGTTGCAGGCATGAGCCACTGCGCCTTGCCTTAAGCATCATATTTTAAAACATGTTTCCTAATCTGGTAATAATAATTTTTAGTTTGCTTGTTTTAGACTAGAGATAGTTTTTTAGCATATACTTAGAATTTTGAGGGAGTCAGACTTGGATTTGAATCTTCATCCTGATGTGTAGTGTGGCTTTGTTATATCTGGCAAGTTACCGGTCTTTGAAGCTCAACTCCGCATCTCTAAAATGGGAATTTATCTCAGGGCTATGGGCATAAATGACACACACAAAAATTTTTTTTTCCTGCAACCTCCACCTTTTGGGTTCAAGCAATTCCCATGCCTCTGCCTCCTGAGTAGCTGGGATTACAGGCATGCGCCACCACACCCAGCTAAATTTTGTATATTTTGTAGAGCCCAGGGTTTTGACGTGTTGCCCAGGTTGGTATTGAACTCGAGCTCAAGCAGTCCTCCCGCCCCAGCCTCCCAAAGTGCTGGGATTACAGGTGTGAGCTATTGCACCTGAATGACACTGAAATTTAACATAGTGTTAACTTCCTGTTACATGTCCTTTTTTTTTGAGACACAGTCTTGCCAGGCGCCAGGCTGGAGTGCAGTGGCGCAATCTCGGCTCACTGCAACCTCCGCCTCCCAGGTTCAAGCAATTCTCCTGCCTCAGCCTCCCAAGTAGCTGGGACCACAGGCACGCGCCACCACAACCAGCTAATTTTTGTATATTTTTTAGTAGAGACGGGGTTTCATCATGTTGGCCAGGATGATCTCGATCTCTTGACCTCGTGATCCGCCCGCCTCAGCCTCCCAAAGTGCTGGGATTACAGGTGTGAGCCACCGCACCCAGACTACCTGTCCTTTTTTAAAAAAAAACATCAACTTAAGAAATCTTAGCTCTTGTGAACTTTTCTGCAGAATGTGCTTGATGCAGTGGTTCATGCCTAATTCAGTACTTTGAGACACCAAGGTGGGCGGAAACCCCATTTCTACTAAAAATACAAAAATTAGGTGTGGTGGCACATGCCTATAAACCCATTACTTGAGCGGCTGAGGCAGGAGAATCACTTAAACCTGGGAGGCAGAGGTTGCAGTGAGCCAAGATCACACCACTGTAGTCCAGCCAGCCTAGGTGACAGTGAGAGTCCAACTTAAAAAAAAAAAATAGCAGAATGTCTAGTAACATTTTTTCGAGGTCTTTTCTGAATCTGTAGGCTCCGAGAACCTGTAGGTTTAACTCCTGTGGTGGTGTTTATGGAAGTGTTTCTCTTGTGAACTCTGCTAGTTCTGCAAAGCTAACATCCCAGCATTTGCGGGCCTCCTAAGTGCTGCTATACTGACCTGTGTTTCCCTTTGGCCAGGGTGAGGACCCTTTCACCAATGAAACTGTTGATCCAGAAATGGAAGGAGATGACAATTTAGAAGGTGAGGATAAGAAAGAGACACCTGAGGAGGTGGCCACGGACGTCTTAGCCAAAGTGATCACGGCAGCAGTGAGGGCAGTCGACGGGGAAGGAGCGCCGGCTCCGGAAAGCAGCGGGGAACCAGCTGAGGGCAAAGGCCCTGTGGACACAGCAGAGGCCAGTAGTGATCCTGAAGCTGAACAGCCCCTGGAAGAGCAGGTGCCCTGCGGAACAGCATCTGAGAAGGTGGAGGCAGGAAGTGGCACCAAGACAATGGCAGCAGAGGGAGAAAGTGCCCAAACCAGAGCTGCTCCTGCCCCAGCTGCCACGGATACTGAAGCAGAACAAACTGATGCAGAGTCCAAAGATGCTGTTGTCACAGAATGATGCTCATTTCCCTGTTCCAGGGGAGGTGCTGTATGATGGACGCGTTGCTCTTTCTCCTTTGGTTTGTAAGCAGTACAAGGGTGTGTGCTACCAGAATACGCTGTAAACTGATTTTGGTGAAGAGATCCAGCCACTTCCTCTTGGGCAGAGCCCCTCAGCTTGTCTCGCACAGTCGTGTGGCTTCTTGCCCACGTTTGAAAGCTGCAGAAGTACCTTTTCCTTAGCGGCTGTAACATTTCTCTTGACACTGCACTTGGAATAATAAAGGTTGGGTGATAACAGCTTGATGATACTTTGCTTATTCAATACAACCACTGACTGAATGCCTCCTTTTTTATTTTTGTCCCTAAATTTTTTTTTTTGGTTGGGAACAGCTGAACACTGGAATATATACCTTGCTCTATAGAGGATTTTTGTTTTTTACATTTCAAGCTTCAGCCTTTAACCTGTATCTTTGTAGCGCTCTGTATGGTGAGTGACTTTTACAGGACTCGGCAGCATTTGGTTCAATGTGGCGTTGACTACGTCACATCCACGCGCACAGAGGCCAGAAGAATCTGACCAGCCTACGCCACTAGAAGCACACCCACCTCACCCTTGAGCCAGACTGTGCAGAGGGCGCTGTTTCCAACGGTTAGTCCTGCAGCATCACTTCTCATGTTTTACCTCATTTGTGTTCCACCTCTAGATTAGTTCAGTTTTTTTTCCTTTAAAATGAGTTACTCCCACTCAAACGCATTTACAAAGAAAATTTGGTGGGACATGGTGGCACATGCCTATAATCCCAGGAGTTTAGGAGGCTGAGGCAGGTGGATAGCTTAAGCCTAGGAGTTTGAGACCAACCTGGACAACATAGCAAGACCCCATCTTGGAAAGAAAACTTGATCTGATTCCCATAGATGGAATAATCCAGCATAAACTGCCATAGATAGAAGCTATCTGTTACAAAATAATAATATAATGAAATACATGTTTCACTTTAGGGAAATAGCTATTACTTTAGACCCTTCTGAATCTGAGAAAGGGAGGCTAGCATGTGTTCAAAGTTAGCACACAGAATTTCCTAAAATCAGAAGAGTCTGAAGATCCCTTTTCAAATGGCTGTGCTGTGTCAGTTTCCCTGTGGCCTTTTGAACTGTTGGGAAACATGGGCCACTGGGGAATCATTAGAAAAGGAGGCAGTAAAATAATTTGGTGATTCTCTACTGTATACCAGGAGCTAACGTGACACACATTCTAGGAATTAGGCCCTGTTCACGAGGAGCCTTAGTGGAGATTCCGGGTGAATATTTATGAAGAAGTCAACATTAGAACTAAAAATGGAAATAAACTGCTTGATGAGATGATGGCGCCTCTGGGTCATTTCTGCTCAGCATCTGTTCATGTTGCATAGATGGGCCTTCTTCACAGGCTGAACGTGCCCTTTAAGCTTGTTCTCTTGGCCGGGGGAGGTGGCTCATGCCTGTAAGCCTAACACTTTGGGAGGCCGAGGCAGGTGGATCATTTGAGGTCAGGAGTTTGGGACCAGTCTAGCCAACATGGTGACCTGTCTCTACTAAAAATACAAAAATTAGCTGGGCACCATGATAACGCGACTGTAGTCCTAGGTACTCAGGAGGCTGAAGCAAGAGAATCACTCGAACCTGGAAGGTGGAGATTGCAGTGAGCGAAGATTGCACCACTGCACTCTAACCTGGGTAACAGAGTGAGACTCTGTCTCTAAAAAAATAAAAATAAAAAATTTTAAAAAGCTTGTTCTCTTAAAGCAAAAATGTTGGTAGCATTGAACATGAGTAGTATAAAAACAGTAGTGGAACTGCTTTATTTCCTTAATTTTATTTTCTTTTTTTTTTTTTTTTTTTTTTTGGAGACAGAATCTCACACTGTTGTCCAGGCTGGAGTGCAGTAGCACAATCTTGGCTCACTGCAACCTCCACCTCCCAGGTTCAAGTGATTCTCTCCTGCCTTAGTCTCCCAAGTGGCTGAGTTCCACCATGTTGGCCAGGCTGGTCTTGAACTCCTGACCTCAAGTGATCAGCCCGCCTCAGCCTCCCAAAGTGCTAGGATTACAGGTGTGAACTACTGCACCAGCCACCCCCAACCACCCCTTTTTTTCCCCTAAAAATCCAAGACCTGGCCAGTCGTGGTGGCTCACACCTGTATTCCCGGCACTTTAGGAGGTCACAGCAGGTGGATCACTTGAGGTCAGGAGTTCCAGACCAGCTTGGTCAATGTGGCAAAACCCTGTCTATACCAAAAATCAGCTGGATGTGGTGGTGCACGTCTGTAATAGCAGCTACTGGGGAGGTTGAGGCAGTTAAGCCAGGGAGGCAGAAGGTGCAGTGAGTCAAGACTGCACTACTGCACTCCAGCCTGGGTGACAGAGCAAGATTTTGTCTCAAAAAAGTATCAATCCAAGACCTGTCATTACATCGATCTGAATGTCAGTGAGGCTCTTCTACCTTCCATCTCTTGTGAAACTACATAATTGCTTTTTTAAATTTTTACAGGCAGGGTCTCACTGTGTTGCCCAGGCTGGAGAGCAGCGGCACCACTGTAACTCACTGCAGCCTCCAAATCCTAGTTTGAAGCAATCCTTCCACCTCAGCCTCCTGATTAGCTGGGACTACAGGAGGGCACCACCATGCCCAGCTAATTTTTAAAAGTCTTGTTGTAGGGCTAGGCATGGTGGCTCACTCCTATAATCCCAGCACTTTGGGAGGCCAAGGCAGTTGGATCACCTGAGGTCAGGAGTTTGAGAACAGCCTGGCCAACATCATGAAACCCGTCTGTACTAAAAAGACAAAAATTATCCAGGCATGATGGCACATGCCTGTAATTCCAGCTACTCGGGAAGCGGAGGTTGCAGTGAGCTGAGACGGCACCACTCCACTCCAGCCTGGGCAACAGAGCAAGACTCCATCTCAAAAAAAAAAAAAAAAAAAGTTTTGTAGAGGCTGGTCTTGAACTCCCGGCTTCAAGAAATCCTCCTGCTTCAGCCTCCTGAAGTAGCTAAGACTATAGATGCAAGCCCCTGTGCCCAACCTTCATGCATTACTTTACCCCACAATTAGGGTTAAACCAGGCCCTCATTTCCCAAGATGAGGAATACTTGTGTCACACAAATGGAGTGCTCTTATGTTTTCCAAAAATGACAGAAATTGCAAGCTTAAAGGAGGAGAACTAATATTTATCAGTTACTTCTCCCATTTGCAGAGAAGAAACTGGACCAGGAGATTAGTAACTTTCAGGGTCACACAGCGAAGATGGGCTCCCCAAAATAACATGCAGGTCTGACACACCAATGGCCATGTACATTCTACAGGCAGCTTTTTAAAATTTTTTTTTTTTTTTTTTTTTTTAAATGGAGTCTCACTCTGTAGCCCAGGCTGGAGTGCAGTGGCGCAATCTCGGCTCACTGCAACCTCCGCCTCCCGGGTTCAAGTGATTCTCCTGCCTCAGCTTCCTGAGTACCTGGGATTACAGGCACGCACCACCACACCCAGCTAATTTTTGTATTTTTAGTACAGATGGGGTTTCACCATATTGGTCAAGCTGGTCTCAAACTCCTGACCTCGTGATCCACCTGCCTCAGCCTCCCAAAGTGCTGGGATTACAGGCTTGCGCCACGGCGCCCAGCCTTTAATTTTTATTTTTCTGTCATGGGGTCTCTCTCACCCAGGTTGCAGGTCAGTGGCGCCATCTCAGCTCACTACAACCTCCCCTCCCAGGCTCAAGCAATCCTCCCACCTCAGCGTTTTGGGAGGCCAAGGAGAGCAGATCATGAGGTCAGGAGATCGAGACCATCCTGGCCAACATAGTGTAACCCTGTCTCGACTAAAAATACAATAGCCAGTCGTGGGGGCGCACCTGTAATCTCAGCTACTCAAGAGGCTGAGGCAGAACAATTGCTTGAACCTGGGAGGCAGAGGCTGCAGTGAGCCAAGATTGTACCAGTGCACTCCAGCCTAGTAAACAGAGCAAGATCCTGTCTCAAAAAAAATTTACCTCTATGTTTTACTCTAATAATTTAATAGTTTTAGCTCATACTGAGATCTGTAGGTCATTTCAAGTTAATTTCTTTTTTTTTCTTTTCTTTTTTTTTTGAGATAGAATCTCACTCTGTTACCCAGGCTGGAGTGCAGTGGTGCAATCTGGGCTCACTACAACCTCCACTTCCTGGCTTCAAGTAATTCTTCTGCCTCAGCCTTCCCAGTAGGGGAGATTACAGAACTGTGCCACCACGTCTGGCTACTTTTTGTATTTTTACTAGAGATGGGGTTTCATTATGTTGGCCAGGTTGGCCTCACACTCCTGATGTCAAGTGATCCTCCCACCTTGGCCTCCCAAAGTGCTGGGATTACAGGCGTGAGCCACTGTCCCTGGCCAAGTTAATTTTTATATACATGTAAAGATCCAGCTTCATTCTACTCCATGTGGTTTATCCCATTGTCTAAACACTTACTTGTTGAAGAGACTGTTCTTTCCCCACTGAATGGTCTTGACACCCTTGTCAAGTCAGCTGACCATAACTACATGGTTTACTTCTGGACCGTCAGCTCTACTCTATTGTTCTACATATCTATCCTTACGTCACTGTGCTTTGAAGTAAGATTTAAAATCAGGCAGTGGCTCATGCCTGTAATCCCAACACTTTGGGAGACTGAGACAGGCGGATACTTAAGGCCAGGAGTTGGAGACCAGCATGACTAAGATGGTGAAACTCCATCTCTACTAAAAATATAAAAATTAGCTGTACAGGCTGGGAGCAGTGGCTCAAGCCTGTAATCCCATGACTCTGGGAGGCCGAGGGAGGCAGATCACCTGAGGTCAGGAGTTCAAGACCAGCCTGGCCAACATGGTGAAACCTGGTCTCTACTAAAAATACAAAAAATTGGCCAGGTGCAGTGGCCCAAGCCTGTAATCCCAGCACTTTGGGAGGCCAAGGCAGGCAGATCACAAGGTCGAGATCGAGACCATCCTGGCCAACATGGTGAAACCCCGTCTCTACGAAAAATACAAAAAAAATTAGCTGGGCATGGTGGCGTGCGCCTGTAGTCCCAGCTACCCGGGAGGTTGAGGCAGGAGAACTGCATGAACCCGGGAGGCGGAGGCTGCAGTGAGCCGAGATCGTGCCACTGCACTCCAGCCTGGCACCTGGTGACAGAGCGAGACTCTGTCTCAAAAAAAAAAGAATACAAAAAATTATCTGGACATGGTGGCACACACCTGTAATCCCAGCTACTCGGGAGGCTGAGGCAGGAGAATTGCTTGAACCTGGGAGGGAGGCAGAGGTTGCAGTGAGCCAAGATCGCGACACTGCACTCCAGCCTGGGCAACAAGACTGAAACTCTGTCTCAAAAAAAAATTAACTGGACATGATGGTACACACCTGTAATCCAAGCTAGCTACTTGGGAGGCTAAGTTGGGAGAGTTGTTTGAGCCCAGGAGGTGGAGGTTGCAGTGAGCTGAGATTGTGCCACTGTACTCCAGCTTGAGTGACAAAGTAACACTCTGCCTCAAAAAAAAAAAAAAAAAAAAAAAAAAAAAAAAAAAAAAAAAAGGCTGGTGCAGTGGCTCACACCTGTAATACCAGCACTTTGGGAGGCTGAGGCAGGCGGATCACCTGGTCAGGAGATCGAGACCATCCTGGCTAACACGGTGAAACCCTGTCTCTACTAAAAATACAAAAAAATTAGCCAGGCATGGTGGCATGCGCCTGTAGTCCCAGCTACTCGGGAAGCTGAGGCAGGAGAATTTCATGAACTCGGGAGGCGGAGGTTGCAGTGAGCCGAGATCGCACCACTGCACTCCAGCCTGGCAACAGAGCAAGACTCTGTCTCAAAAAAAAAAAAAAAAAAAGCAACTGGAAGTGGTGTTATAACCTGCTTTTTGCTAACTAAAACTAACTCTGTTTCTCATACTAAAAGCTGTTCAGATTTTATGTTAGCTTTTTGAGCCGGACAGACTCCATCTTAGCTTCTTCATTTTAGTTATTTTTCCACCATTAAGTATTATAGTATGTAGCTGGGGCAGGCTGACACTGGGCACCTCCAGGAATGCATTTGTTGATAAGAGGCCGAGGTAAGTAGTACCAGCAGAGCCTGGGAATGCAGGTGCTGTCGAGCACCCAGAGCCCCCATTATCTATAAGTTGTATGTCTTTCATGACAACTTTACCCCCTCGCACCTGGCACTGTTTTATTTCTCATGTACCGGTTTATCTTTTAACTTTTTTACTTACTCTGTTTTTTTTTTTTTTTTTTGAGACGGAGTTTAGCTCTTGTTACCCAGGCTGGAGTGCAATGGCACGATCTCGGCTCACCACAACCTCCGCCTCCTGGGTTCAAGCAATTCTCCTGCCTCAGCCTCCCGAGCAGCTGGGACTACAGGCACGTGCCACCATGCCCAGCTAATTTTTTGTATTTTTAGTAGAGATGGGGTTTCACCATGTTGACCAGGATGGTCTCGATCTCTTGACCTCGTGATCCACCCGCCTCGGCCTCCCAAAGTGCTGGGATTATAGGCGTGAGCCACCGCGCCCGGCATTTACTCTGCTTTTATGAAAAATTTGCTTCAGCTAGGTTCCCCCCTCCCCTTCCAAACTAGAGTATAAAAGACCACCTAACTTAATCTTAAGGGCTGAGAATATTTTAAGCATTAGCCACCTCTCGGTCACCAACATGATAAAAAACTCATAATTCAATCTCAAAATGTAACACATTCCTTAACTCACTCAAATACAACAGTGGGCCAGGCACAGTGGCTCATGCCAGTAATCCCAGCACTTTGGGAGGCTGAGGCAGGTGGATCATCTGAGCTCAGGAGTTGGAGACCAGCCTGAGCAACATGATGAAACCTATTCTCTACCAAAAATACAAAAAATAGCTGAGCATGGTGGCACTTGTCTGAAGTCCCAGTTAGTGGAGAGGCTGGGACAGAAGGATCACCTGAGCCTGGAAGGTGGAGGTTGCAGTGAACTGAGGTCACACCCCTGCACTCTGGTGACACAAACCCTACTCAAGAGAAATAAACAGATGAATAAATATAAGGCCGGGTGCAGTGACTCACGCCTGTAATCTGAACACTTTGGGAGGCTGAGGTGGGCAGATCACCTGAGGTCGGCAGGAGTTTAAGACCCGCCTGGCCAACGTGGCAAAACCCCGTCTCTACTAAAAATACAAAATTAGCTGGGTATGGTGGTGCATGCCTGTAATCCTGGCTACTCAGGAGGCAGAGGCAGAACAATCACTTGAACCCGGGAGGCAGAGGTTGCAGTGAGCTGAGATCACACCACTGCACTCCAGCCTGGGCACATGCCTTTGGTCCCAGACACTTGGGAGGCCTAATTGGGAGGATCACTTGAGTCTGGAAGGTCAAGGCTGCAGTGAGCTATGATTGCACTACTGTACTCCAGCCTGGACAACTGAGAAAGACCCCGCCTCAAAAAAAAAAAAAAATCATCTACATTCATGGGTGTGAGTGTGTGTGTGTGTGGCTGTGGCTTGTGCATTTTCATTTCTTATTTTAAGAGACAGGGGAAGGCCAGGTGCAGTGGCTCATGCCTGTAATCCCAGCACTTTGAGAGGCTGAGGCAGGCGGACCACCTGAGGTCAAGAGTTTGAGACCAGCCCAACCAACAGGCTGGAGAAACCCATCTTTACTAAAAATACATAATTAGCTGGGTGTGGTGGTGGGCACCGGTAATCCCAGCTACTTAGGAGGGTGAGGCAGGAGCATCGCCTGGACCTGGAGGCAAAGATTGCAGTGAGCCGAGATTACAGCATTGTACTCCAGCCTGGGCAACAAGTGAAACTACGTCTTAAAAAAAAAAACCAGGGGTCACACTCTGTCACCCAGGCTTGAGGGTAGTAGCATAATCATAACTCACTGCAACCTCAAACTTTTGGGCTCAAGTGATACTTCTACCTCAGCCTCCTGAATAGCTGTGTGGACTACCAGTGTGCTACCATGTGTGGCCTAATTCTTTAATATTTTTGTAGAGATGGGGTTTCACTATGTTGGCTAGGCTGGTCTTAAACTCCTGACCTCAAGTGATCCTCCTGCCTCAGCTAGAGGATTCCAAAGTACTGCAATTACAGGTGTGAGCCACTGAGCCCGGCCTCTTTTTTCTTTTTATTTTGGAGACAGGGTCTTACTCTGTCGTCCAGATTGGAGTGAAGAAGCAGCTCAGTCTCAGCTCACTGCAACCTCTGCCTCCTAGGCTCTGGTGATCCTCCCGCCCCAGCTTCCCTGGGATAACAGGCATGTGCCACAATACCTAGCTAATTTCTTTTGTATTTTCTGTAGAGATGGCATTTAGCCACATTGGCTGGGCTGGTCTCAAACTCCCGGATTCAAGTGATCCACCCACCTCGGCCTCCCAAAGTGCTGATTTTACAGGTGTGAGCCACCACATCTGGCCTCTCTGGCATTTTCAAAGCTGACCATGCTATATAAATTAATCCTTGCTTTTCCTTTTCTTTCTTTTTTTTTTTTTTTTTTGAGACAGAGTCTTACTCTGTTACCCAAGCTGGAGTGCAGTGGCGCGATCTCAGCTCACTGCAGCCTCTGTCTCCTTGGTTCAAGTGATTCTTCTGCCTCAGCCTCCTGAGTAGCTGGGATTACTGCAGCTCACCATCATGCCCAGCCAATTTTTTGTATTTTTAGTAGAAATGGGTTTCACCATGTTGGTCAGGCTGGTCTCAAACTCCTGACCTCATGATCTGCCTGCCTTGGCCTCCCAAGGTGCTGGGGTTACAGATAAGAGCCACCGTGTCCAGTTACTTTTTTTTTTAATAGTTCACTGGTCTATTATTTTTTATTCATTTAGTTTTTTTTTTTTTTTTTTGAGACAGTGTCTCACTCCATCACCCAGGCTGGAGTACAGTGGCATGATCTTGGCTCACTGCAACTTCCACTTCCCAGGTTGAAGTAATTCTCCTTGCCACAGCCTCCCAAGTAGCTGGGATTACGGGTGCATACCATCTCACCTGGCTAATTTTTGTATTTTTACTAGAGACTGGGTTTCACTATGTTGGCCAGCCTGGTCTTGAACTCCTAACCTTAAGTGATCCACCCACTTTGGCCTCCCAAAGTGCTGGGATTACAGGCGTGAGCCACCATGCCTGGCCTATTTTTGTTTTTTCACATCTATTAAGCCATGAATTAACAGGGAATAGGTTTGGGCAGCTCAAGCTCCCTTCCACTAGTTATCACAAAGTATGCTTCTCTGGGTGAAGCAGGCTGGCACTTCTGTTGAACCTAGGTACCTTTCTCTTTGGCTTCTTTCTTTTCCTGATCATTTTCCTTCAGGCCTTTTGGGAAGCTGTCTCAGCTCTTAGTTATTAATGTGCTCAATATGTACATAAATTCTCTTGGCAAGAATCTTGCCCTTAACTTGTTCGTTTACAACTGTGCCAACAGCATGCTGAGTAATATTGTAGATTACTCCAGTTTTGCCATGATAACACTCATGGGACATTCCTTTTTCAACAGTACCCATTCCCCCATTCCCTGGATGTCGATATTACTTTTCTTACAGATCTACATGTATGTAGCCAAAGGAACAACTCCAGGTTTTCTTTTCCCTTCCTTTTTCAGATTAGTTTAGTTTTTGTTTTTGTTGTTGTTGTTGTTGTTGAGACAGAATCTTGCTTTGTCAACCAGGCTAGAATGCAGTAGCACAATCTCGGCTCATTGCAACCTTCATCTCCTGGGTTCAAGCAATTCTCGTGCCTTAGCTTCCAGAGTAGCTGGGACTACAGGTGTGTGCCACCACACTTGGCTAATTTTTGTAATTTTTTTTTTTTTTTTTTTGAGACAGAGTCTTCCTCTATTCCCTAGGCTGGAGTGCAGTGTGCGATCTCAGCTAACTGCAACCTCCACCTCCTGGGTTCAAGCGATTCTCACGCTTCAGCCTCCTGAGTAGCTGGGACTACAAGTGCACACCACCATACCCAGCTAGTTTTTAGTACAGACGGGGTTTCACCATATTGGCCAGGCTAGTCTCAAACTCCCGACCTCGTGATCCGCCCGCCTTGGCCTCCTGAAGTGCGGGAATTACAGGTGTCAGCCACTGCACCTGACCAATTTTTGTATTTTTTTAGTAGAGATGGGGTTTCACAATGTTGGCCAGGTTGGTCTCAAATTCCTGACCTCAAATGATCCACCTGCCTCAGCCTCCCAAAGTGCTGGGATTTTTTTGGGGGGGAGGGGCGGAATTTCACTCTTTTTGCCCAGGCTGGAGTGCAATGGCGAAATCTCGGCTGAGCCATCATGTTATCTGAGATAGATATGTCATACTATGATAACATACTGTATATGATCTTGACATCATCTCCAATAAGGCAGATCTCCAAGTATTCATGGGAAATGACTTCTAGCCAGGTACAGTGGCATGCACCTGTGGTCCCAGCTACTTGGTATGCTGAAGTGGACTGAGAGGATCGCTTGAGTCTAAGAGTTCTGGGCTATATGTATTAAATTTAAAAAGATGGATGGGTGCAGTGGCTCACGCCTGTAATCCCAGCACTTTGGGAGGCCGAGGCAGGCGGATCACTTGAGGTCAGGAGTTTGAGACCAGTCGGGTCAACATGGCAAAACCCTGTCTCTAGTAAAAATATAACAATTAGCCAGGCGTGGTGGTGTGTGTTTATAATCCTAGATAGTTGGGATGCTATGCTACCAATGAATATTGAGTCTAATAAGGTAATAAAAATAAAAGAAAAGAAAAAGAAAAAAGACAGTTGGGAGGCTGGGGCACGAGAATTGCTTGAAGCTGGGAGGCAGAGGTTGCAGTAAGCCAAGATCACACCACTGCACTCCAGCCTGGGTGACAGAGCAAGACCCTGTCTAAAAACAAACAAACAGCAAAAAGCAGCAGATATAGGATGATCCCTTTTGTTTAAATAACACAACTATTTCTATACATTGATAAATATTGATGCATAGAATAAAATTCTAAGCTGGGCAGGCAGCTATAGTTCCAGCGACTCAGGAAGCTGAGGTAGGAGGATTTCTGGGGCCCAGGAGTTCAAGGCTATAGTCAGCTATGATTGTGCCTGTGAATAGCCACTACATTCTAGCTTGGGCAACACAGTGAAGCCTTATTGGTACCAAAAAAAAAAAAGAAACTTAAAAAAACAGCCACCGGGCGCGGTGGCTCACGCCTGTAATCCCAGCACTTTGGGAGGCCGAGGCGGGCAGATCACGAGGTCAAGAGATCGAGACCATCCTGGTCAACATGGTGAAACCCCGTCTCAACTAAAAATACAAAAAAATTAGCTGGGCGTGGTGGCGCGTGCCTGTAGTCTCAGCTACTCGGGAGGCTGAGGCAGGAGAATTGCTTCAACCCTGGCGGCAGAGGTTGCAGTGAGCCGAGGTCGCGCCACTGCACTCCAGCCTGGCGCCTGGTGATGAGTGAGACTCTGTCTCAAAAACAAAAAAAAAACAGCCAAGTGTGGTGGGGTATGGGTATATTCCTGTGTACTCAGGAGGGTGAGGTGGGATGTGATACTCTGCTTTTTGCCAGCTAAAACTAACTCTCCTTTTCCCTGACTAAAAGCTGTTCAGGCTTTGTTAGCCTTTTTGAACTGAACAGATTCCATCTTGGCTTCTTCATTTAGTAACCTTCTCCCCATTAAGTATGTAACTATAGTATAAAGCAAGGTCAGACTGACTCTGGTCACCCAGAAATGGCTTTGTTGATAAGAGGCTGAGTAAAGTGGTATCAGCAAAGCCTGGAAATGCAGCTACAGTGAGCGCCCAGAGCCCGCCTTATGTATAAGTTGTATGTCTTTCATGACAGCGGTACTCCTCACACCTGACACTGTTTTTTTTCTTATACATCAGTTTTTCTTTTTAACTTTTTGCTTATTCTGCGTGTGTTAAAACTTTGTTTCGGCTACGTTCCCCTCTTCCTGGTAAAACTAGTATATAAAAGACCACCTAACTTTTTCTTTGGGGCTGAGAGAATTTTGGGCATTAGCCACTCTCAGTTACCGGCTTAATAAAGGACTCATAAATCATTCTTAGAGTGTGGCGCATTCCTTGACTCGCTCGGGTACAACAGGGAGAATTGCTTGAGTAGATGAGGGCAAGGCTGCACTGAACTGTGACCATGCCGCTGCACTCCAGCATGGCTGACAGAGTGAGATCTTGCCTTTGTAACTTAATAAACAAATAAATAAGCCGAGTGCTGCGGCTCACGCCTGTAATCCCAGCACTTTGGGAGGCCAAGGTGGGTGGATCACCAAGGCCAGTAGTTTGAGACCAGCCTGACCAACACCACAAAACCCTGTCACTACTAAAAGTACTAAACAGTTAGCTGGGCGTGGTGGCATACACCAGTAATTCCAGCTACTCGGGAGGCTGAGGCACGAGAATCTCTTGAACCTGGGAGGCGGAGGTTGCAGTAAGCCAATATTGCGCCACTGCACTCCAGCCTGGGCAACAGAGTGGGACTCTGTCTCATAAATAAATAAATAACATGTGAACCATGAAGTAACAAGACTATTTTTATTAAAGTGACTCAACCAGATAAACACTGTAGCTATCTTTGTGGAGTTAGGCTAAGCACTATGGAAGACAAAAAGGATGAGACACTGTCATCCTAAAACATTTCTGGAGACAGCTTTTGGAAGTGCCTTTACTGCCTGAATATTCTCTCCAGGTTGGATTTAATTTGTAGCAATGGCCAAAAGCCATCTAGTTGGGTCTAGTTATCAACCTGGATATGTAATTTTGTCTAAAATTGTGACTCTACAGTAGAGTGACAGGTTTTATTATGTGACCTGTAAAGCAGCAGCTCCAAATTACTTCCAGAAACATTTATTGTCAGCAACAATGATAAATTAAGTGGATAATGCAAGGAGACAAGGTAACTACAGGGAAGGACAGCTTAAAATGGATACATTCTGGTTTCCTTAAAAAAACAAACAAAAACCCCAGTAACAACAAAGCAGTTGTTAATACCTATTCACACAGCCCTGGATACCTTCCTGTTCTTTTTTCCATTTCTGATCATCTTCTGCATAATTGCCAGGGGTGCAAAATTAGGAGCCAGAAGATACTCACAAATTTCAATATTCTGTAATACAGAGTTAGAAGGAGGTTTCAATGAACGAGTTACAATTGCATTCTTTATTTCTTGCAGGTAAGAATTGCTTTCTCATGCTTTGTTAAGATAAAGGGTTAGGCCAAGGAGGGAGAATCACTTGAGGCCAAAGTTTGAGATCAGCTTGGCCAACATAGTGAGACCCTGTGACTACAATTTTTTTTTTTTTTTTTTTTGAGACAGAGTCTTGCTCTGTTGTCCAGGTAGGAGTGCAGTGGTTCAGTCTTGGCTCACTGCAACCTCCACCTCTTGGGCTCAAGCGATTCTCCTCCCTCAGCCTCCCAAGTAACTGGGATTACAGGTGTGTACCACCATGCCCAGCTAATTTTTTTGTTTGTTTTTGAAACGGAGTTTCGCTCTTGTTGCCCAGACTGGAGGGCAATGGCGCAATCTCCACTCACTGCAACCTCTGCCTCCCAGGTTCAAGCAATTTTCTTGCCTCAGCCTCCAGAGTAGCTGGGATTATGGGCAACTGCTACCATACCTGGCTAATTTTTTAGTAGAGATGGGGTTTCACCATGTTGGCCGGGCTGGTCTTGAACTCTTGATCTCAGGTGATGCACCTGCCTTGGCTTCCCAAAGTGCTGGGATTACAGGCGTGAGCCATCATGCCTGGGCTCTAATTTTTTTTTTTTTTTCTAATTTGTATTTTTAGTAGAGATGAGGTTTCACCATGTTGGCTAAGCTGGTCTCAAACTCCCAACCTCAGGTGATCCACCCGCCTCAGCTTCCCAAAGTACTGGGATTACAGGCGTGACCCACTGCACCCGCCAATTGCAAAAAAATTTAAAACATTAGCTGGGTGTGCTGGCACATGACTATAGTTCCAGCTACTTGGGAGGCTGAGGTGGGAGGATCGCATGAGCCCAGAAGGTCGAGGCTGTAGTGAACCATGAATGCAATACTGCACTCCAGCCTGGGCAACAGAGCAAGACCCTGTCATAAATGAATAAATTAATAAACAGATAAATGAATGAATGAAAAAAATTAATTTTTAACTTTGTTTAGGACCCATTAGTGATTTATGATTACCTCTGGTTAAGCATGAGCAAACACAGGATAGAAAAGAAACAATTTGGCTGGGGGCAGTGGTTCATGTCTGTAATCCCAGCACTTTGGGAGGCCAAGGCAGGAGGATCATGAGGTCAAGAGATCGAGACCATCCTGGCCAATATGGTGAAACCCTGTCTCCACTAAAAATACAAAAATTAGCTGGGTGTGGGCGTGTGCTTGTAGTCCCAGCTACTCGGGAGGCTAGGACGGAATTGCTTGAACCTAGGAGGCGAGAGGTTGTAGTGAGCCATGATTGTACAACTGTACTCCAGCCTGGGTGACAGAGCATGACTCTGTCTCAAAAAAAAAAAAAAAAAAAAAAAAAACTATTTTACTGGTATTCTATCGTATCAATATATTCTGGGCCATAAGGAAATGTTTCATTACTTGGACTTAAAAAAAGAAAATACCATGTAGAGTGTTTTTTTTTTTTGAGACAGAGTTTCGCCCTGTCACCCAGGCTGGAGTGCAGTGGCATGATCTCTGCTCACTGCAACCTCTGCCTCCCAGGTTGATGTAATTCTCAGCCTCCGGAGTAGCTAGGATTACGAGCATGCACCACCACGTCCGGCTAATTTTTTTGGTATTTTTGGTAGAGATGGGTTTTCACCACGTTGGCCAGGCTGGTCTCGAATTCCCGACCTCAGGTAATCCACCTGCCTTGGCCTCCCAAAGTGTTGGGATTACAGGCATGAGCCACCATGCCTGGCCTTTTTTGAGACAGAGTCTCACTTCATTGCCCAGGCTGATGTGCAGTGGCGCAATCTTGGGTCACTACAACCTCCTCCTCCCAGGTTCAAGTGACTCTTCTGCCTTAGCCTCCTGAGTATCTGGGATTACAAGTGCCTGCCACCACACCTGTCTAATTTTTTTTTTTTTTTGAGACAGAGTTTCGCTCTTGTTGCCCAGGCTGGAGTGCAATGGTACAATCTTGGCTCACCACAACCTCCGCCTCCCGGGTTCAAGCAATTCTCCTGCCTCAGCCTCCCAAGTAGCTGGGATTACAGGCATGCGCCACCATACCCGGCTAATTTTGTATTTTTAGTAGAGTCGGGGTTTCTCCATGTCAGTCAGGCTGGTCTTGAACTCCCAACCTCAGGTGATCTGCCTGCCTCAGCCTCCCAAAGTGCTGAGCCATTGCGCCTGGCTTAATTTTTGTATTTTTAGTAGAGCTAAGGTTTCACCATGTTAGCCAGGCTGGTCTCAACCTCCTGACCTAAAATGATCCACTTGCCTTGGCCTCCCAAAACGCTGGCATTATAGGCATGAGCCACCATATCCAGCCTGCTTTCCATTTTTAAAAGATGAGAATTAAGTGAGTGGGCTGGGTGTGGTAGCTCACACCTGTAGTTCCAGCAACTTTGGGAGGCTGAGGGAGGTGGATTGCTTGAGCCCGGTAGTTCAAGACCAGCCAGGGCAACATGGTGAGACCTCCTCTCTACAAAAATACAAAAATTAGCTGGGTATGGTGGCACATGCCTGTGGTCCCAGCTACTAAAGCGGCTGAGGTGGGAAGATCACTTGAGAGTGAGAGTTTGAGGTTATAGTGAGCTATGATTTGGCCTGCACTCCAGCCTGGGTGACAGAGCAAGATCCTGTCCCTGTCTCTCTCTCTCTCTCTCTCTCTCCGTATGAGGGAGAGAAAGGGAGACAGAGACAGGATCATATATATGTAAAAGGAAGAAGTGGTTACATTTCCAGGTTTGAAAAATTTCACAGAATAATTTTAAGCTGCAAGAGGCGTACATCTAAGTTCTTCCTTTTCGGGATCTCAAAACTACCCCATGTTTATTGGACCCACCTGGCCAGGTGGGGTGCTTTGCAAGCCCCAGAAGAGGTCATGTGATGTTTTTCTTCCTGAGACTCACATGTAGAGGAAGCACATACACCCTGGAGAGCTGACTTGGGGTTCAGCCTTTTTTTTTTTTTTTTTTTAATAGTCTTAATCTGTCGCCGGGCGCAGTGGCTCACGCCTGTAATCCCAGCACTTTGGGAGGCCGAGGCGGGTGGATCACGAGGTCAAGAGATCGAGACCATCCTGGTCAACAGGGTGAAACCCCGTCTCTACTAAAAATACAAAAATTAGCTGGGCATGGTGGCACACGCCTGTAGTCCCAGCTACTCGGGAGGCTGAGGCAGGAGAATTGCTTGAACCCGGGAGGCGGAGGTTGCGGTGAGCCGAGATCGCGCCATTGCACTCCAGCCTGGGTAACAAGAGCGAAACTCCGTCTCAAAAAAAAAAAAAAAAAAAAAAATAGTCTTACTCTGTCACCCAGGCTAGAGAGTGCAGTGGCACAATCTCGGCTCACTGCAACCTCCATCTCCCAGGTTCAAGTGATTTTCCTGCCTCAGCCTCCGGAGTAGCTGGGACTATAGGGCGTGCCATGACACCCGGCTAATTTTTTTCTATTTTTAGTAGAGATGGGGTTTCACAGCATTAGTCGGTATGATCTCGAGCTCATGATCCGCCCACCTCAGCATCCCAAAGTGCTGGGATTACAGGCGTGAGCCACCGCACTGGGCCTTTTTTTTTGGGGGGGACGGAATCTTGCTCTGTTGCCCAGGCTAGAGTGCAGTGGCATGATCTCGGCTGACTGCACAACCTCCGCCTCCCAGGTTAAAGTGATTCTCCTGCCTCGGCCTCCTGAGTAGCTGGGAGTACAGGCATGCACCACCACACCAGGCTAATTTTTGTATTTTTAGTAGAGGCGAGGTTGACTATGTTCGCCAGGATGGTCTCCAACCCCTGGCCTCAAGCCATCTGCCTGCCTAAGCCTCCCAAAGCGCTAGGATTACAGGCCTGAGCCACCGTGCCTGGGATTACAGGGTTGAGTCTTAAGGATGGGAAGAGCAGGGTGTGGTGGCTCAGACCTGTAATTCTAGCACTTTGGGAAGCCAAGGCAGAAGGATCACTTGAGCCCACGAGACAGAGACCAGCCTGGGCAACATAGTGAGACCCCGTCTTTACAAAAAATAGTTCGCTGGGTGTGGTGGTGTACACCTGTAGTCTCAGCTACCTGGGAAGCTGAAGCAGGAGGATCGCTTGAGGCCAGCAGGTTGAGGCTGCAGTGAACTTTGATTGTACCACTGCACTCCAGCATGGGGGACACAGCAAGACCATGTCTCTTTAAAAAAGAAAAAGGGTGGGTTGGAAGAAGGTAAGCAGGGGGACATAAAAGAGGAAAAGTGCTACCTGCCTGCACCTTTAGATCCCAGGGGCAGTCTTGGCCTTGCTTGCAGCCTTCTCTCATCTCCTTTCCTCCATTTCACCCCACCCCCGGCGCCCCCATCGCAGCTCTTTCGTCTCAGCCTCCTCACCTGGAGTCCTCCTTCAGACAGGGCTCTGTCCTCCGCCTCCGCCATCAGTCTTTGGGGTTCCTCCTCACCGTTCCTCTCTCCCTGTGAGGGTCTGTCTTCAGACCTTTCTCAGTATTTTGGAGGTCTCTCTCAGCCTTCAGATCTTTTCCCACAGGCCCAGTCTGCAGTCCGCGCGTTTCCACCAGCCTGCTCCGTCGTTCAGAGGGGGGAGGCCCTCCCTCAGTCCGCGGCGTCCCCCACTCACCTCGCAGCCACGGTCCTTCTGGAGCTCGTTCGTGCCGGGCACGGGGGCGGGGCGCGCACACCGGGCGGTGGCGGCGGCGCGGGGCCGCGCGCGCAGCGTGCGCGGTGACGTCAGTGCGCTGGCGGCGGCGGCAGGGCTGTTTGTTCTGCTCTCCTGCAGCCGAAGAGCCGAAGCAGTGGCGGCGGCGGCGGCGGCGGCGGCTGCCGGCGGTGCCCGCGGGCGAGCGCGGCCTGTGAGCTCGGCGGAGCGGCGGGCGCGGCGGGCGGGCCCCGGCGCCGCGCAGGCAGCCCGGGGAGTGGGCGACGGCAGCGGGCTGACGGCCGGCGGGGGCGGCGTGCGGCCTAGCGTCTCAGGTGAGGACCGGTGCCGTTCCGGGCGGCGGACGGCGCGGGACGGTCGGCGGGGGCTCGCGGCGCGGCCCGCGTAACCTGCATTGCGTAATGGGGCCGGTGCGCCGCCACCTACGCCATCGGCGCGGCGCGGGGGCGGGGAGGCCGGGGCTACGCGGGCTCGGGCCTGCTGGCGTCCCGCGCTACTCGCGCCGGGCCGGGACGGCCTGCGTTGTTTGCCTCGGGGCAGCGGGGTCGCTCGTGGCCGCCCCGCCGTTGGTGCCGTCGGACCCGGACTCGGGTCGGCCGGTGGGGCGCGGGCTGGGGGCGCGGGCGCCGCGGCGGAGTGGGCGGCCGGGGGCGGGCGGGGGGCGGGCCGAGGCGCCCGGCACTTCCTGCCGCCGCCATTTTGTCAAGTGAGGAGGAGGAGGAGGAGGAAGAAGCGGCCGCAGCCGCCGCCGCGGGGTTTGCGGCGCGCCCGGCCCGGGTAAGTCCGGGCCTGGCGCGGGGCACGCGAGCGCCGCTGTCCCCGTCTGCGGTCCCCTAGGCGGCGCGGGCCCGGCCCCGGCGCTCACGTGGGCAGGGCCCGGGGCGTTCTCACTTTGGCACTCAGGTCCTTTTGCCTGGGCCAGGGCAGCTCGCCCCCGCCCCCATCACCTTACCTTCCCGGCGGTCCCGGGAGCCCTGTGGAGAAAGGGGCAGGTTCCCTCCGGAAGGAGGTGATTGCCGCTTCACGCTGGTCTCAGGACAGGCCCCAGAGGGCGGGAGCGGTGCCCCGTGGGGGGGTGAGCTTGGTCTTCCTGAGGCACCCACTCCCAGCCTGGTAGCCCTTTGCTGGGCGCTTTGTTTTGCTCGGTCGGTGCTCGCCGGCGTCCTTGCAACGGCCTCTTTTATTTGCAGTGTCGTGTGTGGCTGTGGTGGTGGTTTGGGGTGGGGACGTAGAGGAGTTGTGATTCAGCGAAATAAAATGATCCCCTTCCTCCCAAACGGAAATGGCACGGCTTCACCGGCTGAGATGCCCCCAACGCTTGGCCTTTCATGAAGATGGGAAACCCCCCTCTGGTGTAGTGGAAGGTGTAAATACTTCAGGCCCATGCATGAGTCATGTGCTTCTGTTGGGTGGCTGACCTGCCTTCTACTGAAGACCACGCTTGATTTTTTGATTATTTGCTTGTTTACTTCTTGACGTTTCGTGCAGCCTGGTGAGGTTTCTGGTCTTGTCATTGGGCTCATTTCTCTGCGTGTGTGTTGGGTGCAAGTGACCCTTTGGAATCTATACCCCACGAGAATTGGAATGTCTTTGCTTACCTTCGACAGGACTGTAGCAGTCTGTGGTTCCAAAAACCAAGTCGCAGTTTACCTCTAAGCCAGTGTCTCTGAGGCTCTAATAATGGTCAGGAGTTTTTTTTTTTTTTTTTTTTTTAATGAATGGAGCTGTCAAGTTTCCTACAAATTCCAAGAAATTTGTAGGCTTTAGAAGTTGTAAAGAAAGCAGTATTCAAAAGGATTTTTCAGTGTGTTTTCAATTTCAAGAAGGTTTTTGGTGGCACAATCTGTTTTATTACCTTGCCAATACTTTTTTTGGGGGGTGAGGGGATGGAGTCTCATTCTGTCGCCCAGGCTGTAGTGCAGTGGCGCGATCACTGCAACCTCTGCCTCCCTGGTTCAAGCGATTCTCCTGCCTCAGCCTCCCCAGTACCTGGAATTACAGGCGCCTGCCACCACGCCCAGCTAATTTTTCTGTTTCTACGGGGTTTCACTGTGTTGGTCAGGCTGGTCTCGAACTCCTGACTTGAGATGATCCGTCCGCCTCAGACTTCCAAAGTGTTGAGATTACAGGCGTGAGCTACGTCGCCCGGCCGCCAATAATTTAATAAAACATTTCTTTCTGTTCATTTTGGATGGGGATTGTCTTTCCACTGATGGGTTGTAGATAACCAACTGCTTCCCCAAAAAAACTTCAACCAGGGAAAGATAAACCACTCATGGTTTCCATTGATCAAATGGAGAAGGCAAAGCCTAAGTTGAAACAAAATGTATTGCTGTCTCTGTTGTCCTCCATACCTCTGACTTTAATAGGAAACATAGTTATCTAAAGGCTCAAGCTGGAATAAGCTGGTCTTCGAATGGCTTTAGTTGGTCTTAACCGGGAGGAGTCCAGCCCACCTCAGTGTATCTTGCCCGGTGGAATTGCTGAAGATAAGGAACTTTGCCTACAGATGAAAGATAGGAAGAGAGCTGCTGCATTTTGAGGATTGTTCGGCTTTTCTTGGGTGCTGTATGCCTAGCTTCGCTACTCTGGTTGACAGCGGGGCAGGGTAGCTAAGAATCGCAAGAGACTCACTGGCCACTTAGTAAAATTTCCACTAAATTATTGAATTGTTTAAAGGAATTTAGACTTTGTTTCCAAAAGTTGCCGTTTTGCCAGTTGTTGTGATCTTTGTACTAAATTGCACTTTTGCTTTAGGAGCTGAGGGTAACAATATTTTCTTTTTTCACAATTCAGGTTATTGAATGACTTGAGATTTACATATTTGAGAGAGAGATTGAATTTTGTTCTGCTTTTAAAGCAAAAAACCATTTGGCACCTCAGTGATTTGAAGACCCTGGGCGGTTAAATCTGCTTCTGACAACCTAATGTCTGTCGTGTTTTGTGAATGTAAAACGTTTTGGTTTCTGATTTTGAATAAACTTGTAGAGTAGAGCATGTTTGTCTCTATGGTCCTGGCAAATCGGTAAAAAGAAAAGATAAGATTGTCATTGGAGGCGGGTACTAATGTTTTATAAATCTCTGTGATTTTTGGTATTTAGAGAAGAGTACATTTGCAAGGTGAGAATTGTGAGGGAATTCCTTGTTGGTGCTGACATTTAATACATAAGAGACGAGTTTGGAAAGATAAAATTTCCTTGTTAACTCAAAAAAAAAAAAGAAGATGGGCTGGGAGCTGTGGCTCACACCTGTAATTACAGCACTGTGGGAGGCCGAGGCAGCAAGGCGGGTGGATCCCATGAGGTCGGGAGTTCAAGACCAGCCTGACCAACATGGAGAAACCCTGTGTCTACTAAAAATACAAAATTAGCCGGGCGTGATGGCAGGCGCCTATAGTCACAGCTACTTGGAAGCTAAGGCAGGAGAGTCCCTTGAACCCAGGAGGTGGAGGTTTCGGTGAGCCAAGATCTCGCCATTACACTCCAGCCTGGGCAACAGAGTTTGACTCCGTCTCAAAAAAAAAAAAAAAAGTCGGAATGTAAGTTTGATGAGGACAGGGTTTTGTTTGCTTGGCTTTGCTTATTTTTTTCTGTTGTATCTTATTCCTGGAAATAGCACCTTAAATAGTCTTTCAGTGAGTATAAACCGGAGAAATAATTGAGCGTGCAAGAATTTTGCATGCTATGATGCCAAATCCCTCTTTGAAAATGTCGTTAGCCAAGAACATAATTGTTCAGTAGTGACTTAAAAGGAATGTGAGTTTTAACTAAGATGACGACGAGGTCCCTTGGAATTGCAGTAAGCTTATTACTAGTCCGAGCAGCCTGGCGTGCAGTGTTTCCATGCACTACTGTACATTTCCCACTTAGCAGTTTGAAGTGGGGTAAGTGGCTTTGCGCTGTGGTGCAACCCTCACCTGTAAAAAGTATTTTTAAGAGGGAAATGAAGTGCGCAATAACGCACATAGGTAGCATTTCTTAATGTGAGTCTCATGTTGTCAGTAAAAACCTGATCACTTTAAAAAATGTGATTCTTAAGTATTTTGATTTTGCGTGCGCATGATTGGCCAGTCTGTCTTTAGAGTTAGTCCCTGAGCCCTTACTATGTACAAAGAAAGACCAAAAGATGTTTGTATAATGACTTTAATATGCATGGTCTTTACTATTAATGTGTTCACTCCCCACGTTTATTAAATATCATGTATAATTTGAGCATAATCCTATTAAAAAATCCTACCTTTTTTTAAAAATAATAATTTTGAGATAAACATTGTATTGTATATTATACAGTCATCAGTTCTTAAATATATTCACAGAGATTTGCAGCCATCACTGCAACCAATTTAAGGACATTTCCACCCCCCAAAAGAAATTCATTACGTGTCATTCCCCACCCTCCTGCCCCCTTAGCCCTTGGAAACCACTCACACTCTCTGTCTCTATACATCTGCCGGTTCTGGATATTTCAGGAGTCCTACAATATGTAACTTTTTGTGCCTGGCATCTTTCACTCACTGTACTGTCTTCAAAAGGTTCATGATGTGTAGCATGAATCAGTACGTCATTCCTTTTTATAACTGAATATTTTATTATATGGCTCTGCTGCATTTTGTTTACTCATTCATTAGTGGTGAACATTTGGGTTGTTTTCACTTTTTGGCAGTTGTGAATAGTGCTGTTAAAATACATTTGTGTAGTTTTTTTTTTTTTTTTTTTTTCTTTGAGACGGGGTCTTCTCGGTATCACCCAGGCTGAATTGCAGTGGCAGAATCTCAGCTTACTGCAGCCTCCACCTCCTGGGTTCAAGCGATTCTCCTGTCTCAGCCTCCCAAGTAGTTGGGATTATAGTGCCAGCCACCATGCCCAGCTAATTTTTGTATTTTTAGTAGAGACCGTGTTTCACCTTGTTGGCCAGGCTGGTCTTGAACTCGTGCACTCAAGTCATCCACCCACCTTGGCCTCCCAAAGTGCTGGGATTACAGGTGTGAGCCATAGTGCCTGGCCTTTTGTGTACAGATTTGATTAGATTTTTTTTTTTTGAGACGGGAGTTTTGTTCTTGTTGCCTAGGCTGGAGTGGAATGGTGCGATCTTGGCTCAGCGCAACCTCCGTCTCCTGGGTTCAAGTGATTTCTCTCGCCTCAGTCTCCAGAGTAGCTGGGATGACAAACATGTGCCACCATGCCTGGCTAATTTCGTATTTTTAGTAGAGACAGGGTTTCTCCTTATTGGTTGGGCTGGTCTTGAACTCCTGACCTCAGGTGATCCACCTCGGCTTCCCAAAGTGCTGGGATTACACGTGTGAGCCACCACACCTGGCCTGTGTACAGATTTTTCTCTGGGACAGATATCTGGGAGTGGAATAGCTGGGTCATATGTCTACATTTAAGTTTTCGAGGATGGACAGTGACTTCTTTTTTTTTTTTTTTTTTTTTTTTTTTTTGAGACGGAGTTTCGCTCTTCTTACCCAGGCTGGAGTGCAATGGCGCGATCTCGGCTCACCGCAGCCTCCGCCTCCTGGGTTCAAGCACTCAGCCTCCCGAGTAGCTGGGACTACAGGCACGTGCCACCATGCCCAGCTAATTTTTGTATTTTTAGTAGAGACGGGGTTTCACCATGTTGACCAGGATGGCCTCGATCTCTTGACCTCGTGATCCACCCGCCTCGGCCTCCCAAAGTGCTGGGATTACAGGCGTGAGCCACCGCGCCCGGCTTGGACAGTGACTTTTTAATGGCATTGGTTTTTCTAGTACTTAGGTAGAAGGGTTAAAATTGAAGCTTAATGGGATACTGAGTAACTCTTTAAATGAATGAGGAAATGGAACTGCAAGGATAGATATCAGCAGATTGACATGTTGTGATCTACTGCCTTCGTGGTTTGTTCACCGTTTGTTTTTTTTTTGTTTGTTTGTTTGTTTTTTGGGACAGAGTCTCGCTCCGTCACCAGGCGCCAGGCTGGAGTGCAGTGGCGCGACCTCGGCTCACTGCAACCTCCGCCGCCCGGGTTCAAGCAATTCTCCTGCCTCAGCCTCCCGAGTAGCTGGGGCTACAGGCGCGCGCCACCACGCCCAGCTAAGTTTTTTGTATTTTTAGTAGAGACGGGGTTTCACCGTTTGGTTTTTTAAACTGTGCATGGTTACAGAACAGTTTGAAATGCTACTCCATAGAGAACAGTCTCGAAGATGCATCCCATACTGGCGCTTCTGTTATTGTAAAGGGTAATGTTTTAAAGCAATTTGTTTTCAGTCCGAAAGCCACCCACCTCAATTAAACCATGTCCACATGTCCCAGCCTAATTCATGGGATACATTCCACTCTGAAGAAGCAGAGGAAGAGAGTCCAGTGTCAGGGTTAGGGCAAAGTAGCCATCTGTCTCATTCTTGTCCACACCCTGAAGGGGAACATCGGTTGGTCCACATCATGTGAAAAGGAGATTGTAAGACTTTTTTTTTTCTTCTTTAAACAAAAGTATGCATGGTCATTTTAAGGCATTTGGAAAATACAAAATGTTAAAATGATGGTTAAAAATCGTCTCTTAATTCCATTTTCTTCCAGTCATTTTTCTGTATCTGTAGTGAAGTTCTTTTTTAAATTTGTAATATTTTATTTATGTTTTTGAGACAGTTTCACTCTCTTACTGATACTGGAGTCGTGCTCTGTTTTCCATGGAGAGATTGGCTTACTGCAACCTCTGCCTCCTGAGTAGCTGGGACTATAGCCACCTGCCACCATGCCCAGCTAATTTTTGTATTTTTAGTAGAGGCGGGGTTTCGCCATGTTGGCCAGGCTGGTGTTGAACTTCTGACCTCAGGTGATCGCCCACCTCAGCCTCCCGAAGTGTTGGGATTACAGGCGTGAGCCACTGCACCCAGCCTCTCCTGGCCTTTTCTTTTTTTTTAATTAAATACTATATTGTGAACATTTCCAAAGTGTTCCATTTTAACTGGCTGCTTAGCTGTCCTGTGAATGTACCATAACTTAATTCTGGTATTTTTGGACATGGACATTAATTTCCAAGTTTTCTCTTTTTTTGTCTTAGAATTAGGGGGTGTCACTAGATCGATGGGTGTATATTTTTGAAAACTTGATTTAAATAATTTTCTGGAAAGGTTGCATGTATTTTCATTTCTCCAGATAGTGTCTTGTTTATAGGGGTGAGATTTTAAACATTTTTTTCCCCCCACAAATGATGATGTATGAAAACAGAATGTGTTTCTTTGAATGTGGTGAGAAGTAGAAGTGTCTCTAGGCTCTTGCCCTTTGACTTTTCTATCCTCTCCTGCCCAGAGTTGGACTTTGTTCCCTGAAATCAAGTCTCCTGACCTGGCACTATGAGCCCAGTGTTACTGGAATGCTCTAGGGAGTGTGACCCTGGAGGGCTTGAGCAGCCTCTTAGCATCCAGTCCTGTCTCATTTTTGCTGTCCTGCTCCAAAGACTGGTAACACCAGTACAGCATATTCAGACCTCGGTTAGAACCTTGGCCCTGCTACCTACCCACTGTGTGACTTTTAGTCTGTCACTCAGCGTTCCCAGAGTTTCACTGGCCCATCTTTCAGATGAGGGTAAAATGAGACCGTGCCTCAGAGGACACACAAGCACAGGTCTTGGCAGCAGTGCTGTGCCCTCCTCTCAAGGTTAGCTACTGCTGTCCTTAATCCAGAGTGAAGAACGTAAGTAGGAAGAGGAAGCCAGGGATCCCAGTAGAGTTGCTGGCAGCCAAGAACATGCATCAGCTGATCCAGGGCATGGCACTGGGTGACAGTACGGTCCGCCAGGTACCTTCGGAGGTGCTTCTTCCAGGTTCATCTTCCAAGTGAGCTGTAAGTGGAGACCAATGGAAGAGGTGCTTGAAAGAGGAATTGAGTTTGTTTTTATCTGATGATGAGATGAAAAGTGGTGGTAATGGGATTAGTAGAGGGACAGCAGGTTTGGGGGCATCCACCCTGGGGTGTTTGCTGCAGAGTTCGGGGAAATGATCCAGCGGGGTAAACTGGCCCAGTGTATTCTCGAGCCTAAAATGTAACTTACCCATCTTATGGAAACCTGGTTATTTGAACCCAAAGACATGGTCAGGGAGCCAGAAGTCACTGGTGGGCCAAAGTTTTTCCAGAACACAGAAACATCTTTCCATATTTTTGTGGCCTCCATTGGCCCTGATTCTAATTGTATTGGTATCTGGGCTTGGTGAAAGGATTCTGGTCCCCAGGAAGGTGTAAGTTCTCCCTGGAAAAGTTTGGTAGAGTGATCCTGGCAGCTGGATGTATAGAGGTCCTGATTGGGAGCCTGTCGTACTGCTAATTGACTTTGGACCTTTTGACCAGAAGAACCAGTTAATTCCAGTCACTGTTACTAGGAGTCTTTGGGATCCAGTTCCACAAGGGTTGCCTTTTGTTTGTGTGAAATGCAATTGAAACATATATTTTGTTTAGAGGGTTGTCACATTATGTAAGCATTAACTTCAAATTAAGAGAATGTGAATAAATTTGTTCTGTTTTTCATTTATCCTAGGTGTAGACACCCCCTCCCTCAACTGACATGTGTTGGGCTGTGGCAGATAGGGTTAATTGGGCTTGAGTGGAGCGGTGTACCAGGAGAGGGGAGAGAACACTGTGGAGTTCACTGTTGGGTGCAGTCCCAGCCCCGCCCACTTCTGGCCTTGACCTCAGGGGAGTTACATCATCTCTGTAAGCCTCAGTTTTCTCTTCTGTGAAATGGGATAAGTATGCCTGCACAATGACAAAAGTGAGACCATGTAAGTACTGACCTGGGCCTCATGTCTAATTGTGTAAAGATGACTGACTGGGATTCTCGAGAAAGGTGGGACCAAGGAGTGCTGGCTCTGTTGTCTTCCTGAAAGAGTGTGAGAAATGCTGTCCAGGCCCTTCCTACTTTGTATGCGTGGTCACCTTCCTTGTCTTGGTCCCTGCTCGAGGCTGAAATCTTTGTTACTAGCCGTTCTTATGTCAAGAGACACTGGTTCACTGTGGAGCCAGCGCGAGGGGAGAGGTGTTGGACTTGGTATTACACAATTTTCAGAAACGTGAAGTAGTAATTATCCTGTCCTTGTGTGTGGTTAATGTACCCAGTTCCTCCTCAGGCAGTAACACATACATGTCTATGGGTGGATTAGCCTTCAAGTTTTTGTGTAAAGGAAAGGGAAGAGGGTGAGAAAAATTTGGGGACTTCATACTAGAAAATTTTCCATGCTGTTGCAGGAAACATTTTTGTGGGAGCAGATCATTATGAGAGTTGAAACAAACAAACAAAAAATACATGGAGATGGAACCTGCTAGCCCAGTGATGGGTGCTAGTCTGGGCCATACACTGTGGCTGGGGCACACTTAGCAGGGGACATCCACCTGTGTCATTGGACCCATTGCCTATCCACTCTAGCCTCAGTTTTTCATATATAAAGTGGGGCATATAGGTTTTTTGGTTCCAGAGAAATTTGATCAGAATCTTGATTTTTAAGAGAAAGTCGTTTTTGTTGTTGTTGTTTTGAACAGATGGGGTCTTGCTGTGTTGTTCAGGCTGGACTTGAATTTCTGGGTTCAAGTGGTCCTTCTGCCCTAGCCTCACAATTAGCTGGAAGAAAATAATTACTTATACATGTGTTTTTAAAACCATGGGTCATTTCTATCATACTCTGAGCAAAAAAAAAAAAAAAAGAAAGAAAAAGAGGGTCATGAAACAAATTTAGTGGGTTGCAATTGGTGTATAGGGGAGAAAAGGGAAATGTGAAAGGGTGTCACACTTTTCAAGGATATGTCCTAAAACCTTTGCTTTGATTTTAGGTGTTGTGTACATGATAAAATGTGTTTCTTATTGGTGAGAGGAGGTCATGTCAGAGGAGTGTATTCTGTGCTACTTGATGGCAATTATGCGTACTTTGATTTATTTTATTTTATTTTTTTGGCCATTTTGTGATCTCTGTTTCTTCATCATTTGCCCAAGGATGACTGTTCTGAATATGCCTTCTAGTAGCAGGTGAAATGCATACATCATTAGTTTCTTTTCTTTCGGGTACTCACTGTTTTTTAGAAGCTTTGTAGGGGATGGGGTGAGGAAAATTGAAGAAGCATGTAGTGGTGAAGGTCTAGTAGTTTGTCACAGGCAAAACAAGAAGTATATGGAGTGTCATTTGTGCGCATATGTGGTAAGCTACTGTCCATTATTCTCAGATGTTGTCCTTCTAACTTTATTTAGATGACTGTTAGGAAATGGTTATATTAATTAGGTCTCTCTTTGGTGTAAATAAACAGAATTAGTTGAAGCATAAGGGAATTAGTTGCCTGATGGCGACATGAGGCTCAGGAGTAGTTGAATCTAGGGGCTCCACAATGACTTCAGAACTTGTTCTCTGTCACTAATGTTCTGACCTCAAGGTCAAGAGTGAGTCTTCCCCAGTAGTGCCCTCTGATGTCAGAGAACTCTAGGTTGCATCATTGCCCATCCCTGACTATGTGCAGAATGGGAATGCTTAACTGGCTTACGTCAAGCATGGTGCCTGTAGCTGGTCTCTGCCCTCCACTCCCTCACCTAAGTAATAGCTCCAGCAGCATCTTGCGCATTGATCTAAGGGATGCTAGATAGGATGTTTTGTCCAACTGACAGAGTTCTTTTTTTTTTTTTTGAGATGGTGTCTCATTCTGTCTCCCAGGCTGGAGTACAGTGGCGCCATCTTGGCTCATTGCAACCTCTGCCTCCTGGGTCAAGTGATTCTCCCGCCTCAGCCTCCTGAGTAGCTGGGATTACAGGCATGTGCCACCATGCCTGTCTAATTTTTGTGTTTTTAGTAGAGGCAGGGTTTCAGCCCGTTGGCCAGGCTGGTCTTGAGCACCTGACCTCAGGTAATCCTTGGCCTCCCGAAGTGCCAGGATGACATGCATGAACCACCACACCTGACCAAGAGTTCTCTACTAGAAGTAAAATGTACCCCGAACTTGAAGCAGGAAATTTTAGATGGCTGAAAGAAGGTTTTCATACTAGTATGTAAACCAGAATTAGTGGAAATCAGTTCAGAATTGAGTTAGTCACAAAAGGTAGAATGAAGATAGTTGAGAGTTAAGGATGTGTGTATCCCAAATATTTTTATAGATGAAAGACACAGTTTATCTGTGTCAGGCATAGAAGGAGCTCTGGGAGAAGTTAAGCTAAGTCTCAGGAGTCACTTGAGTGAGCTGAAGGATGCAGGTGGCCAGTAAACAGCCCTGAAGGGAGCACAGGAGTGAAATCAGCCTAGACTATTGAGGAAGTATTCAGGAAATGAGGAGATGTTAAGGAAATTTTGAATAAGAGACCAAGTAGATACAAAGTTTCAATAAATGCTTACAAGATTGAAATTGTATTAGTCCTGTTAGGTCTCTCTCCCGTATAAATAACAAATAACTATTATTACTTCAAGAGATGGGATTCATCTATCTTCCATGCCTGCAAAAGCTACAATTCTAATTTTGCTATTTGCTAAACTGTTTCTATACTCAAGTTCTTGTAGTTTGCTGCTCAGGATTCCTCTAGTACTACAAAGTCTCCTCAGATTTCCATAATCAAGAACAAGTGTTAAGTCTTACTGTAATAATTGTTTTCCTACAGTTCTCACTGTTGGAAATATTCAGTCCTTTAAGGGACTCAAAATAATTGTGTCTAGTGGCCAAGAATGGGACTGGCCCTGCTTCTCCTTAGATAATCACTTCTTAAGAGGAGACTGGAGGTCTCCTTAAGTATGTGATGAATGCTTTGGATCTTCTCTCCACAACAATGCACGTATGCATAAACATTGAACTGTAAAGACCAGGTACCAGAATGAATTTCCTGATTTTACTCAGAGGAAGAAAAATTTATTATGATGTTGGTTAAAAGGCTATTGATGGCTTGTTTTTTTGTTTGGAGACAGTCTCACTCTGTTGCCCAGGCTGGAGTGCAGTGGTGTGATCATGGCTAACTGTAGTCTAAACGTCAGGTAATCCTCCCACTTCACCCTCCCGAGTAGCTAGGGCTACAGGTATGGGCCACCACACCCGGCTAATTTTTATTTATTTATTTTTGTTTGTTTGTAGAGACAGGGTTTTTGCCATGTTGCTCAGGTAGTCTGATGTGGAATCCTGGGCTCAAGCGATTCATCTGCATTGGCCTCCCAAATTTCTGGGATTATAGGCATGAGCCACCTCACACTGCCTCTTGATGGCTTTGAAGACTTTTTTTTTTTTTTTTTTCCCTAAGATGGAGTCTCGCTCTGTTAGGCTAGAGTGCAATGGTGTGGTCTTGGCTCACTGCAACCTCTGCTTCTGGGTTCAAGCGATTTTCCTGCATCAGCCTCTTGAGTAGCTCAGACTGCAGGCACCACCACCACACCCATTTAATTTTTGTATTTTTAGTAGAGGCAGAGTTTCACCATGTTGGCCAGGATAGTCTCGATCTCTTGATCTCGTGATCTGCCCGCCTCGGCCTCCCAAAGTGCTGGGATTACAGGTGTGAAACACCGTGTCTGGCCTTTATTTTTTATTTTGTTAAGACAGGGTCTTGCTCTGTTGCTCAGGCTGTAGTGCAGTGGCATGATGTTGGCTCACTGCAGCTTTGACCTCCCAGGCTCAAGTGATCCTCCCAACTCAGCCTCCTGAGTAGCTGGGACTACAGGTGTGTGTCACCACACCTAGCTTATTTTTATTTTTATTTTTTGAGACAAGGTCTCACTCTGTCACCCAGGCTGGAGTGCAGTCGCTCACTGCAGCATCGGCCTCCTGGGCCTAGGTGATCCTCCTACCTCATCCTCCCAGGTAGCTGGGACTACAGGTGTGAGCCACCATGCCCAGCTAATTTTTTGTATTTTTGTGGAGAAGGGATTTCACCATGTTGCCCAGACTCCAACTCTGGGCTCAGGTGATCTGCCCACTTCAGCCTCTCATAGTGCTAAGATTATAGGCGTAAGGCCTCCCAAGCCTGTTTTTGTTTTTCTGTAGAGACGAGGTCTCACTGTGTTGCCCACGCTGGTCTTGAACTTCTGTACTTGAGCAAGCATCCTGTCTTTTTTGCCCACCAGAGTGTTAGGATTACATGGGTGAGCCACTATGCCTGGCTGGTTTTCATATGCATTTTGCTTTTGTAGACATTTACAACTTTATGACTTGGAAACAGGGTGGAGCACCCATTTTGATTTGTCCTTGTAAAAATTCTGCAGAGGTTTCACAGAGTTGTGAGGTAACGTGTCAGCAATGATGTGAACCTGCCCAAAGCCCCTATGCCCCCAACTTTGTCAGGTTGTGCTTTTTCCTGGGGTTGAGGAATTTCAGAATGTACCAGAAAGGGTCTGTTGCAGAGGCCGTAGATGAAGGTCTTGGTACTAGGGCTCCTCACTGAAGCTGCTGCTGTTGGTAAACTGTCTCCGTGATTTGCTGTTTATATGGAGTCTTTGTTGCAGAAGGTAACTGAATGGGTTCATAGCCAGCCTGGTTATTTATCTGGTGGTGCTGGATGTCGGTAGGCTTACAAGATTTATGCTGTGTGGTCCCTTATGTGGCTTAACGCCTGCTCTTTGCTGTGGGACATTTGCTTACGCATGCACTTGAACCTGCAGATTGAGGAAGAAAGCCTGTGGGGAAGTACCATTCTTCAGCATGACATGCTTATATTTACCGATATGGACATGCTACACCAGGCAGTGTGCACAATGCCATAAACTTGAACAATTCATACTTCTGTAATTGGGGCAGAGTTGAGCCAGAGGATGGAAAATAACTTACTACTTTTAAGAATAGCATGTATTACAGACTCCTTCACCTAATCTCTATAGTTTGAAGATTAAACTTGTATGTGCTAATGGATGTTTTCCCTCATTGATTTACTGTTGGTCTTGGCTTGTATTAATCCCATTTCTCTGCTCAGTTGAATTGCAGTCGTATTGTACAGGTGTGACTTTTGTTACTAAAGCAATTTCCCCTTTCTGTTCTGTAATTAAGAGAAATAAGATCATGTACGTGAAAGAGTTTTGTGAAAGGTGATGCTATCTTTGTGTAGGTTGTTTTCATTTATAATCTTCATTAAAAATTACTTGGCTCTGAAGCACTTTAATTTATAAAAAGCTGCCAAGTAATAGAGTTCTGTGTGTATAAGACTCTTCATTTGTTTTCCTCTTGACAGTAGGAAACCCTTGAGCTGACAGATTAGCTGCTTGGAAATAATACCACTTTCATGTTCATCTATTTCAAAATAATAGCTCACCTATGTGTAATCCCAGGAATGCAGTTTTAAATTACCAGTGTTGGAGCAGTCTCTCTGTTGGGCCCTTTTGAGTTGCACAGCATGCTCCCTGTAGCTTGCCTGTCTTCAGTTTCTCTGGGCCTGTCTACTCTGGTAACTGATGTCCTTTGCACTCTTGAGAGCTGGTTACCCTTTCTGGCCTGTGTCTCTTTCTCCTGGTCTCCCCCTCCCCACCCCAGTTGTTCACCTTAAGGCAGCCCTTATCTTTGTTGACTGAAAAGTTCAGGGTTTGTAGCAAATAGCTGCCTATGAGTAGGCTTCCCTGTAAAGTAAAAGTTTAAAACTACATTTTCTCACCGGATGCTTGACATCTTCCTTCATTTTTTTTTCCTAATGCTTACTGCATGCCTGTTCTGAAGTAGTGAAGCCAGACATGCATCATTCCAATTTGTGTCAACTATGATGTTGTAGGGAGCTGCAGAGCTGGTCACTTCGCTGCCATGTTCCCCTCCCTAGACCCTGAGCTTGAGCACACTACTGCTGATCGTTCCATTTTAGCGAATATTTCTAAGCCTCTATGTGTTCCTTAAGTCCTCAGGAAACAACTGTATGCACTGGGCACTAGTACATCCCAGTTTTAAGATAAGGAAGCTGATGCTTGGGGAGCTGCCACTTGGGCACGGTTTCAGGGTCACAGAACTGGTAAGTGGGAGCACCTGTCTCCAGAGCTTACTAGCTCTTGACTGCTGTGCTACAAGCTGTGGGAATCCACCATGTTCAGCTTTGCTCTCAGTGAACTCAGATGTTTTGGATGATATGTAATGAGGACAGAAGTACTCTCCAAGATGTCCAGGCAGGCAGCCTGAGAGGGAAGAGACCTTCCAACTGGGAGCACAGGAAACGGGCTAGTGTTTAGTCTGGTTCTTCAGTGACAACAGCAGAGGTTTGAACAGAGACCTGGACAGGTCTGAAAGCAAGTAACTGTTCCTCAGAGTTGCTGAGCAGGGTGAGGGGATGGCCAGAACTGGGATGCAGAATGCTGACTGGACAGGTCTCCTTTTCACCCAGACATCTGGTTAGTAAAAACAGTGCTACCCTAATGTCTTCATGAGTTTCTCATGAAGACAGTCACAAGAGTGGAATTTAACCTCATCTAGAAAAAGTTTCCTGTAGAACACCAAATTGCTTTGATTTGGTTTCACTTCCGTTTTTTCCTTTGCTACTCTGAAAGTCTTTTTTTTTTTTTTTTTGAGACGGAGTTTAGCTCTTGTTACCCAGGCTGGAGTGCAATGGCACGACCTCGGCTCACCGCAACCTCCGCCTCCTGGGTTCAAGCAATTCTCCTGCCTCAGCCTCCCGAGCAGCTGGGACTACAGGCATGTGCCACCATGCCCAGCTAATTTTTGTATTTTTAGTAGAGACGGGGTTTCACCATGTTGACCAGGATGGTCT
>PVKV010012331.1:0-13767 GCA_004027835.1 Alouatta palliata | reverse complement strand
AATCCACCTGCCTCGGCCTCCCAAAGTGCTGGGATTACAGGCGTGAGCCACCGCGCCTGGCCTTCTGTGAAAGTCTTTGAGTCCAGAAGTGGGAGGATTGTGGGGGAAGTCAGTTAACTGGAGTGCCTCTTTAGTCCAGGTGCCCCAGATGTGTTAAAATTAGGGTATGAACTGGATGAACTTTCAGGTGAGCTTCTCAGTCTTGAAGTGCTTTTTTGTTTTTGAGACAGTCACCCAGGCTGGAGTGCAGTGGTGTGATCTCAGCTCACTGCAGCCTTCACTTACCAGGTTCAAGTGATTCTCATGCCTCAGCCTCTCAAAGTAGCTGAGACTTCAGGTGCCTGCTAGCACACCCAGCGGATTTTTACATATTTTTAGTAGAGATGAGGTTTCACCATGTTGTCAGGCTGGTCTTTAACTTCTGACCTCAAGTGATCCACACACCTCGACCTCCCAAAATGCTAGAATTACAGGCGTGAGCCACTATGCCTGGCCCTTGAAGTGTTGCTTACTGGAGGGTAGAATTGAGCTCTAGCTCATGGGTGCTTCAGCCACCCCATTAAGGATTCTGTTTCAAAGGAAATTTCCTGTCTGCCTCAGGCACATCAAATGGGACTCAGTCAACATCCACATCCAGTGTGTGTGCTGGATCCACTTGGTAATCAGACACTGTTTTGCATTCTGCATATGAAGTGATGGTTAACAGAGAGGTTTCCTGTGTGTGTCCTTCATACACTGTAGACATGACTGAGACAGGTGTTTCAGGGATTGTAGTGTCTCCAGTGGTGGAGATTGTTGCACAAGATCCTAATGCGCCTGTGCTAGAAAGGTGGTGATTCATTTACGTCTTTTTTTTTTTTGACTTTGTAATGATCTCCTTCCATAGGAAATTGGCTCTGAATAGCTGTGAAAAAAAGCCAAGTTCAGAGAAAATGGTAGAAGTGGTTAAACTCCACGCACAGTGCTGCTAGTAAGCTAGTTGAAAAGTACAGATGAAAATAGAATATATGACTGCAGCATGATTATGCCACCCTGAAACCCCACTGCATATGGGATAAGATCTACACTCCTATCACATGGCACCCTGGGCTTCTGGGTTCTGTGACACCCAGTTGCCTAATTCAGTTCCTTTAATTCTTCACTTCTTCCAGGTGTCCCCTAAACCCCACTCCCTTTATCTTCCAAGATATGATTTGGACCTTACTTATTTTACAGTGTACTACCCAATTTCCAAAGCAGTGCTGTCCAGGGGGACTTGCTGCAGCATCAGGAACACTCTGTAGCTGGGTTATCCAGCCTGGTAGCCACTGCCCCCTGTGGTAAGTGAGCCTTTGAAGGGGGCTCCGAACACTCAGTAGCGCTGTTGTCAACCTACTTTGACAGATTTAGAGAAAATGAGGCCACTTTAGTTCCTTAACCATGTGGAGCGTGCGGGCCACCCTCATGGATGCTGTCATTTCAGCAGTTGGATGTGCAAGCCTGGAATGCAGGGGTGGATCTAGACCAGACTTGGGGATGTTGGGCATCACCAGGAGGATGAGTGAGATCTCTCCTTACAATAGGACATCGGAAATAGAGGCCCAGCAGTGCCCCAGACTTGAGAAAGCCAGGCCCATGTGTAGTAAGAACACAGGTTAGTGAATTTGCTTTCATCTGGGGAAGAGTGAAGGGCTTTTCTTTCCAAAATGGTGTGTCCTAGAGTGAACTCCAATGACCGAGATAAGCATCATGTTTTCTAGTTTTGCCCTCTGTTCTTGGAACCTAGAAAATTCCCCACTTTTCTTTAGAACTTGCTTTATCTCACATCTTTCATTTCATTCATTCTATGCCTCCGCATTCCTACATCCTCCATTTTGTGAGCAGGGTTTTGGGAGCGGGACTGGCTCAGTTTGGCACATTACCTTTGTGTGTGGAAAATGTGAAATGCACATGAAGGTTCAAGCACATACTCAAGGCTGAACTGTGTTTCTAGAAGGTGCCGATGGTGGGTACACCTGGAGTGGTCAACCAGTAGTTGGGATGACTTGAAAATACCATCTGATGGTTCAGGCAGGATGGCCCCTGAGTTCCTAAGGTGGAGATTCTCGAATTTGACCTGTGTATTCAGTCCTCCCTCTCCCCCATCATGGGGTTTTTCTGATAAGCCCTTGATCTTTCTGGTAATTGAGCAGTTATTTGTGCTGAGTGCCAGGGACTGTATAGGTGCTGGAGGTCAGCAGTAAGCAAGGTGGGCTCCACCCACCTTCCTGCCTGCTGAATTCATGTGCTAGGAGACTGCAGGGCCAATGATGCAACCTGCTTGCTTTTACTACATGATTGCAGATTGTGAAATGTAAATATTAATATATTAAATAGTTATTACTATATCATGACATTTGCACTTTATTTTTTTGGAGACAGGGTCTCTCTCATCCAGGCTAGAGTGCAGTGGTGCAATCTTGGCTCACTGCAACCTCCGCCTTCCAGCAGTCCTCCCACCTCAGCCTCCCAAGTAGCTGCGCCTGGCATTTTTTTGTTTTGTTTTGAGACAGAGTCTTGTTCTCTTGCCCATGCTGGAGTGCAATGGCACAATCTGGGCTCACTGCATCTTCTGCCTCCCGGGTTCTAAGTGATTCTCCTACCTCAGCCTCCAGAGTAGCTGAGATTACAGGTGTGCGCCATCACGCCTGGCTAATTTTGTATTTTTAGTAGAGACAGGGTTTCCCCAGGTTGACCAGGCTGGTCTCAAACTCCTGACCTCAGGTGATCCACTGGCCTCAGCCTCCCAAAGTGCTGGGATTACAGGCATGAGCCACCACACCTGGCCTTTTTTGTATTTTTAGTAGAGATGGAGTCTCGCCAGGTTGCCTAGGCTAGTCTCAAACTCCTGAGTTCAAGTGATCCACTTGCCTTGGCCTCCCAGAGTGCTGGGATTACAGGTAAGAGGTACAAGCTAATGTACCTGACCAACATTTGTTTTTATTAGTAGTGGGTGTTTATTGAACACTTGCTCTGTATGGCATCTCATTTGACCCAGGCCTGTGAAGGCATTCGCTCATGTTAGTGTTAAGGAATATGGACTGAACCCATTTGCCTATGTGTGTGTGTGTTGAAAACAAAATGTACCATCCTAACCATTTTAAAGTGTAGTGTTAACTATATGCATATTGTTGTGCAGCAGGTTGCTAGAAAGTTTTCATCTTGCAAATGTGACAGTGTATCCTTTGATTTCCCTTTCCCTTCTTCCCCCAACCTATGGGAGCCAGTGTTCGACTTTCTGTTTCTATGAGTTTGACTACCGTAGTTACTTCACATAAGTAGAATTAGGTGATACTTAGAATTTGTCTTTTTGTGATTGGCTTATTTCACTAAGCATAATGTTCTCCAAGTTCATCTGTGTTGTAACATGTCAGAATTCCACTCCTTTATTTTTTATTTTTTTTATTTTTTTTAAGGCTAGTCAAGTGAAGCAGTGGGATGGAGAAGGGACAAAGAAATCTGTAACTGGTTGTGGTCAATTAATTGTAAACACCACTGCACTCGGACCAGCCAGAATTCCACTCCTTTATTAATGGACACTTGGGTTGTGAATAATGCAGCAGTGAACATGAGTGTGCAAATAATCCACTTGCCCCCCGCTTTTTTTTTTTTTTTTTGCAGACGGAGTCTCACTCTGTCACCCTGGCTGGAGTGCAGTGGTGCAATCTCGGCTCACCGCAACCTCTGCCTCCTGGGCTCAAGCCATTCTCCAGCCTCAGCCTCTCAAGTAGCTGGGACTACAGGCCTGTTCCACCACGCCCAGCTAATTTTTGTATTTTTAGTAGAGGCAGGGTTTTACCATGTTGGCCAGGCTGTACTCAAACTTTTGCCCTCAGATGACCCACCTGCCTCAGCCTCCCAAAGTGCTGGGATTACAGGCATGAGCCTCTGCTCCCTGCCATCTTGCCTACTTTTTTCTTTTTCTTTTTTTTGAGACGGAGTTTCGCTCGTTACCCAGACTGGAGTGCAATGGCGCAATCTCGGCTCACCGCAACCTCCGCCTCCTGGGTTCAAGCAGTTCTCCTGCCTCAGCCTCCTGAGTAGCTGGGACTACAGGCACATGCCACCATGCCCAGCTAATTTTTGTATTTTTAGTAGAGATGGGGTTTCACCATGTTGACCAGGATGGTCTCGATCTCTTGACCTCGTGATCCACCCGCCTCGGCCTCCCAAAGTGCTGGGATTACAGGCGTGAGCCACTGCGCCCGGCTCTTTTTTTTTTTTTTTTTTTAATTACCTGCTGTGTGAATTTCTGTTTCTCTGCTGCCTACTTTTTGAACACGGGTTAGGACTAAGAACTTGGTCACAAAAGTCTGCTGGGGGACTTTAAATTCCCTATACCCTGCCTCCATGCCGAAACTGATTTGAGGATGGAATATTTTATTGGGCATCTGTGAAAAGTAGACATACAGTTTCAGATGGTTCAAGCAGTGACGCAGCAGTGTCCAGCCAGGTGTCTGTCAGGACAGCCTAAAGGACTGTTTATGTGGGGTGCGGTGGCTCATGCCTGTAATCCTAGCACTTTGGAAGGCCAAGGTGGATGGATCACCTGAGGTCACGAATTTGAGGCCAGCCTGACCAACATGGTGAAACTCCGTCTCTAATAAAAAATACAAAAATCAGCTGGATGTGGTGGCGTGCGCCTGTAGTTCCAGCCACTTGGGAGGCGAAGGTTGCAGTGAGCTGAGATCTTGCCACTGCACTCTAGCCTGGGCAACAGAGCAAGACTTTGTTTCAAAACAAAAAGACTGATTAGTATGGATTGGATCTTTATATTGATAAAATATAAATTGGGTAGTGAGATCCAATCCATATTTAAGGAAAGTCCCTTCCCTCAATTCCTAGGGTCTCATCCTGTCAGTGGGCTTCTCACTCCAATCCGCTTTGTACAATAATTTCCACAGCAAGTGGTTTGATTCTGTCTTGATTTCACCCTGAAAAGGCTCATGGAATCAACATTTAACATTTCTCTGTGCATTGCCTCAGAATGTAACCAGAACAGCTTAGATTTTGGAATGTTTTAAGTACAAGAGCGCTTACTCCTGAGCAGACAGAGCAGAGGTGAGAGGAGCCACCAGTGAAGCCAGGTTGGCAAGCTCTGCCTCTCTCTTCACGCATCTGTGACTTGTGCCTGGATGACTTGATTGCATTGTCCTTTACTCTTGCACAGTAGTTCTTGGGTATGGTGCCTCAGTCCTTGGAAGGGCAGCATGGAGCCTCAGGATTGATTGCCACACTACACAGTTTGCTCCTCCAAAAGGAAGCATCTTTAATTTCCTTTCCATACCCCCCAATTTCAGAAAGTCTGGTTATATCCTTAGAAATGACACCATCCGTTCATCAGTTTGTGGAGACTTTTTGTCTCTTATGAATAATACCTCTGTGAGTGCCCACATACATACTTTTTGTGTAGAAATGTTTTCTCTTCTCTTGGCATATACGTAGGGGTGGAATTTCTGGGACATTCATTACCTATGTTTAACCTTTTGAGGAACTGCCAGACTTTTCCAAAGTGGCTGCCCTATTTTACATTGCTGGACATATGAGGGCTCCAGTTTCTCCACATCCTTGCCAACAATTGTTACCTTTTAGATGATAGCACAGATTCCTTTTAAACCTACCAGAAGTTTAAAGTTTAAGGATTTTTAGCTTAGCTTTTTTCCTCCTTTTTAAAAAATTTATTTTATTTTTATTTTCGCCATTTTTCTTCCTCCTGTGTCACAGCTTATACTCTTTTTTTTTTTTTTTGAGATGGAGTCTCACTCACTCTGTCGCCCAGGCTGCAGTGCATTAGTGCCATCTTGGCCCACTGCAGCCTCCGCCTCCTAGATTCAAGCAGTTCTTCTGCCTCAGCCTCCCGAGTAGCTGAGGCTACAGGCGCGCGCCACCACACCTGGCTAATTTTTGTATTTTTAGTAGAGACAGGGTTTCTCCATATTGGCCAGGTTGGTCTCGAACTACTGATCTCATGATCTGCCCACCTCGACCTTCCAAAGTGCTGGGATTACAGCTGTGAGCCACTGCGTCCAGCCATTATACTTTTTATTCTGTCCCTCTGATCATCACTTTGAGCAGCAATTACAGGATAAGTCTTGTGGGTTTTTTGTTTTCTTGAGACGGAGTCTTGCTCTGTTGCCAGGGTGGAGTGCAGTCACGCGATCTTGGCTCACTGTAACCTCCACCTCCTGGTTCCAGCAATTCCCCTGCCTCAGCCTCCCAAGTAGCTGGGCCTACAGGTGCGCCCCACCACGCCCGGCTAATTTTTTGTATATAGAGACAGGGTTTCACCATGTTGGCCAGGATGGTCTCGATCTCCTGACCTTGTGATCTGCCTGCCTCAGCCTCCCAAAGTGCTGGGATTACAGGCGTAAGCTACCATGCCTGGCCCTTGTGGGTTTTTTTTAAAAATTATTTTTAAAAATTATTTATTTTTTGAGATGCAGTCTCGCTCTGTCACTGTGTTGGAGTGCAGTGGTGCGATCTCAGTTCACTGCAGCCTCCACTTCCTGGGTTCAAACAGTTTTCCTGCCTCAGCCTCCCAAGTAGCTGGGACTATAGGCATCCGCCACCATGCCTGACTGATTTTTGTATTTTTAGTAGAGATGGGGTTTTACCACATTGGCCAGGCTGTTCTCAAACTCCTGACCTTAGGTGATGCGCCTGCCTTTGCCTCCTAAAGTGCTGGGATTACAGGCATGAGCCACTGCGCCTGGCCTTAATAATTTTTTAAAATATCTTTTCTATTTTTTATTAATTTTTCTTTTTTTTCTAGCAAGTCGTGTTTTCTCAGTGGTTTTCGAGGCTGCTCCTGCTCAGGTGAGTCTTGTCAAGTGACATACCAATTGCAAGGTGACCCTGTGTGTAGACCTGAATGTCTTGGTGTGGTCAAGAGGTAGAATTTTAAGTCTGTGTTACGGACTTTCTTTGTGCTTTTGAAAAAGATTTAATTAATCTTTTTAGGCGATACAGTGCTGAGATCTTGGAGTAAAGGGTTCCAATCCACATCATTCTCCCTCTTGTTTTTTGCTCACAAGCACACATGTGTACCTGAGGCTTAAAAATACATGTCAGAACCTGTTTCACTCACTGTACTTGTTCCTAACAGATTCTGGTTGAGGGTACAGGATGAAGACTTTTACAGGAAGTGCCTCACTGTTGAACTGCCATATCCTTTTTTTTTTTTTTTTTTTTTGAGATGGAGTCTCACTCTGTTGCCCAGGCTGGAATGCAGTGGCATGATCTCAGCTCACTGCAACGTTGGCCTTGTGGGTTCAAGGAATTTTTCTTCCTCAGCCTCCCAAGTAGCTGAGATTACAGCCTCCCACCACCATGTCTGGCTAAGTTTTGTACTTTTAGTAGAGACAAGGTTTTACCGTGTTGACCAGGTTACTCTCAACTCCTGACCTCAATTGTTCTGCCCGCCTCAGCCTCCCAAAGTGTTGGGACTACAGGCATGAGCCACCTCACACAGCCACGCCCAGCTAACTTTTGTAGGGATGGGGATGCACCATGTTTCCCAGGCTGGTCTCAAACTCCTGGCCTCAAACAGTGTGCCTGCCTCCCAAACTGTTGGCAGTACAGACATGAGCCACTGTGCCTGGCCTAACCTGCCCTTTTAAGAGATAAGGTCTCCACTGTGTTGCCCAGGCTGGAGTACAGTGGCGATGCACATGCCTGACCCCACTGCTCATAGGCATGGGAGTTTTGACTTGCCCCCTTTCTTTGTTTTCTTCTCTTCCCCACCCCCCTTTTTTTTTTTTTTTTTTTTTTTTTTTTTTTTTGAGACAGAGTCTGAGTCACTCTCTTCCTCACTACGCCCAGGATGGAGCGCAGTAGCATAATCTTGGCTCACTGCAACCTCTTGTCTCCTGGGTTCAAGCAGTTTCTGTCTCGGCCTCCTGAGTAGTTGGGATTACAGATGCATACCATTATGCCCAGTTAATGTTTGTATTTTTAGTAGAGACGGAGTTTTGCTTTATTGGCCAGGCTGGTCTTGAACTCCTTGCCTCAAGTGATTTGCCTGCGTGGGCCTCCCAAAATTCTGGGATTACAGGTGTGAGCCACCACGCCTGGCCGACCTGGGCTGGTTCACCCTTTGTTAGGCAATCTGGTAGTCCCCACTCGCGTAGGTTACCACATTGATGCCAAACTTAGTGCAGCCACCTGATTGGCATAGTGCAATATAGCCCAGAATTCCTGGGCTCAGCCAGTCCTCCCTCCTTGGCCTCTCAAGTAGCTGGGACTATAGGTGCTTACTACTGCACCCAGGCTTTTTTTCTTTTTGGCATTGTCTTGTCCTGGAAAGGGTATGAGATAGTCACTCAGTGTTGCATTTTGTGCGTAGTTGAAGATCTCTGTGCCTCTGGTGTGTTTTATGTGTGCAATTAGAACTTGCTGAAAATGGAATATACTACCTAAACAGGTCAGCAGGTGAGTACTAATGTGACTGCTGGTACTGAAGCTCAAAATGGACATTCACCCAGTGCAAGCTGGAAAAATTGGCAGTGATCTGGAACAGGTTGCCTAATCTTTGAGCCTGTTTCTCTGTCAGTGAGATTGGATAGCAAAAGCAGTCCATCCACCTTCAGGGTTAGCTCTGCTCATTACTGATGAGGGTCAAGCACAGCAGAGAGAATTGCTCCTACTCACCCTGCAGTGCTCGTACTCTGCTGAAGGCACTCTGTCATAGGTGATTGATGGTGCAGTGGTTTGGTTAGCACTTCAATTTTGAGTGATTCTGATTTGTGTCACCCAACTTGAGAAGACTTGGCCTCACCAACTCAGTCGCCTCTGCTTCCTGTGTGTTCTTTTTCCTACATCATTTCCTTGCCCATCCTCAATTTTGAATTCACCAGTTTTGTCTTGGTTCCATGTATAGCTGTATCTCATTTTATTGTGCTTTGCAGATAATTGCGGTTTTTTGTTGATTTACAAATTGAGGATTTGTGGTGACCCAGCGTTGAGCAAGTCTGTATTAGTACCATTTTTCCAACAGTGTGTGCTCACTTCATCTGTGTCACATTTTGGTAGTGTGCCCAATGGTTCAGGATATTATCTGTTACGATTTGTGATCTGTAATTTTGGGTGTTACTATAGTAGTTTTGGGGAAACCACAAACCATGTCCACATAAGAAGGTGAACTTAATCTAGAAATGTTTGTTCTGACTGCTCCAGCTACTGGCTATTTCCCATCTCTTTTCTTCTACTCAGACCTCCTTATTCCTTGAGACACAACTATATTGAAACGAGGCCAGTTAATAACCCTATAATGGCCTTTAAAGTGTTAAAGTGAAAGGAAGAGTCTCACGTCTCTCACACCAAGTCAAAAGCTAAGAATGGCCAGACATGGTGGTTCATGCCTGTAATCCTAGCATTTTGGCAGGCAGAGGTGAGAGGATCACTTGAGGGCAGGAGTTTGAGACCAGCCTGGGAAACATAGTGAGGCCACGTCTCTATGAAAAAAAATTGAAAAAGTAGCCAGGTGTGGTGGCACATGCCTTTGATCCCAGCTGCTCAGGAGGCTGAGATGGGAGGATTGCTTGAGCCTAGGAGGTTGAGGCTGCAGCCAGCAGTGATCACACCACTGCACTCCAGCCTGGATGACAGAGCAATACCCTTTCTTCAGCAACAACAAAAGACCAGGAACACATTTTGAAAGCTGAAATAGGCCAAAAGCTAGGCTGCTTGAGCCAGATATTTATCCAGGTTGTGAAAACAAAAGAGAAGTTCTCAAAGGAAATTAAAAAGTGCTACTTCAGTGAATGCCTGAATGATACAGTTAAACAGCCTTATTACTGATACGGAGAAATTTGTAGTGGTTTGGATAGATCAAGCCAGCCACAATATTCCTTTACGCCAAAGCCTAATCTAGACAAGGCCATAAAAACTAGGTTCAATTCTGTGGAGGCTGAGAGAGGTGAGAAAGCTGCAGAAGAAAAGTTTGAAGCCAGCAGAGATTGGTTCATGAGATTTAAGGGAAGAAGCCATTTCTATGACATAAAAGTGCAAGGTGAAGCATCAAGTGCTGATGGAAAAACTGCAGCAAGTTATCTAGATCTAGCTAAGATAATTGATAGAAGTGGCTACTGTAAACATTTTTGTGTAGACAAAATTGTCTTCCATTGGAAGATAATGCCATTTACGACTTTCATAGCTAGAGAAAGATCAGTACTTGGCTTCAAAGGACAGGCTGCCTCTCGTTAGGGGCAACTGCAGCTGGTGACTTGAAGTGGAAGCTACTGCTCATTCACCATTCTGAATATCCAGAGGCCTTAAGAATTATTCTAACTCTGAATTACGCTAAATCTACTCTGCCTGTGGTGTATAAATGGAAAAACAGCACATTTGTTTATAATGTCATTTACAGAATATTTTAAGCCCACTGTTGAAACCTACTGCTTAGAGAAATTGTTTTCCAAATATTACAACTCATTGATAATGCACCTTGTCACCCAAGAGCTCTGATGGAGATGTCCAAGGAGAAGAATATTTTCATGCCTGCTAAGACATCCATTCTGCAGCTCTTTTTTTTTTTTTTTTTTTTTCTTTTAAGACAGAATCTTGTTCTGTCGCCAGGCTGGAGTACAGTAGTGTGATCTTGGCTCACTTCAACCTCTCCTCCTCCTGGGTTCAAGCAGTTCTCCTGCCTCAACCTCCCGAGTAGCTGGGACTACAGGTGCACGCCACCATGCCCAGCTAATTTTTTTGTATTTTTAGTAGAGACGGGATTTCACCATGTTGGCCACGTTGGTCTCCATCTCCTGACCTCATGATCCACCCGCCTCGACCTCCCAAAGTGCTGGGATTACAGGTGTGAGCCACCGCACCCGGCCTCAAGTCTTACTATTTAAGAAATACATTTCAGGCTGGGCATGGTGGATCACTTGAGGTCAGGAGTTGAGGGACCAGCCTGGCCAATATAGTGAAACCCTGTCTCTACTAAAAATACATAAATTAGCTGGGCACAGTAGCCCCTGTAATCCCAGCTATTCTGGAGCTTGAGGAGGGAGAAGTGCTTGAACCTGCGAGGCAGAGGTTTTAGTGAGATCATGCCACTGCACTCCAGCTTGGGCGATAGAGTGAGACCCTATCTGAAAACTTAAAAAGGAAAGTCTTGTCTGGGCGTAGTGGCACACACCTATAATCCCAGCACTCTGGGAGGCCGAGGTGGGCGGATCACCTGAGGTCCATAGTTCGAGACCAGCCTGACCAACATGGAGAAACCCCATCTCTACTAAAAATGCAAAATTAGCCAGGTTTGGTGGCACGTGCTTGTAATCCCAGGTACTTGGGAGCCTGAGGCAGGAGAATTGCTTGAACCCAGGAGGTGGAGGTTGCGGTGAGCCAAGACCATGCCATTGTACTCCAACCTGGGCAACATGAGCAAAACTCCCATCTAAAAAGAGAAAAAAAGGTCTTAATGTAGGTGAATTTATGAATCTTTATTTTTCCGTTGGTGAGAAAAACTTTCCTGAAGTGAAATATATTTTATATTTTCTTCTGAAAGTTGTAAGGTTTTGCCTTTCCAATTTATACCCTTGATCCATCAGGAAATGATTTTTTGGGAGTATAAGGTGAGGAGTCGGGTGTGACCTTAGATGAATTACCAGTTTCTTCTAGCATTAGCTTTCTTGGGTGCAAAACTGAGACCCTAATCCCTGCTGTGTGCAAGGTTCTTGTGAGGTTGCAATACAGCATACAGACACATTGAGCCCCATGTCTCAGTAGGCAGGCATTCAGTATAATTGCTTGTTGGTTTAAGTCCAACTGTGTTGGTTTCAGTCCAACCTTGTTCTCTAAGCATGTTTACACTCAGGGAAAGTTGGTGCTTAACAGGGAAAGTTGCTGCTGGTACATTGCCTGCCAATTTACTACAGGCATCGTGGCCAGGCTGGATTTGGCTGCTCAACATATCCCCTCACAGGGCACTGGCGGCTTGGAAAATGTATAGCAAGCAGGTGCTCAGTCAGTCCTGTAGCTGATTTCATGTGATATCTGATGCATTTATTATAGAAATGAAAGCATAAAAATGTGTTTTGGCCAGGCACAGTGGCTCATGCCTGTAATCCCAGCACTTTGGGAGGCCAAGGTGGGCGGATCACCTGAAATCAGGAGTTTGTGACCAGCCTAGCAAACATGATGAAACCCCAACTCTACTAAAAATAAAAAAAATAGCCGGATGTGGTGGCATACACCTGTAGTTAGTCCCAGCTACTCGGGAGGCTGAGGCAGGAGAATTGCTTGAACCTGGGAGGCAGAGGTTGCAGTGAGCCAAGATCACACCACTGCACTCCAGCCTGGGCAACAGAATGAGACTCTGTCTCAAAAAAAAAAAAAAAAAGTGTTTTAACACTTCCTATTCCCCTGGTACAGTCACAAAGCTGGGTCCAGGCACAGCTTGGTTAGGCCAGCACTTGTAACCATGGTGGGGAACCTGGAGGCACTTGAGCTCAGCCTCTTTGGGCAGAAAAGCTTATTTAGTTATTGCCAGGCACACAGTGTGTGTCCCTGTGGGTAAACAGACAGCTGGAGAGGCTGGAAATCAGGGGACCTGGTGGTCGTCAACATCAATGTCACCACCATATGCCTTCTCTGAATGACTTGTGAAAGAATAGAATGGGTTAGGATGGTGTGGTTAAATGTGAAAAAGCGATCAGAGGGACTTTGAGTTTATCTCTGGAGAAGAGGTAATGAAGGTGATCCTTTACTATGACAGATGAGGGGATATTTCTTTGTACCCTGAGCTCTTTCATCTTACCTTCGTGGTCAGATGTGAGAGCAAGTGCTTTGGGGCTCAGAGGGCAAGCATTGTGCATGGAGTGTATTGCAGTGAATGTTCTTGCTGGCATCTTGATCAGGGACTTTGTCATAATTAGCCATCAAATGCTTGTTGGTCTTTCTCTTAACGCTGTAATGTTCATACGTGAAAAACTGGAAACATCCTGACAGGAACAGTTGGGAAGTGGTTGTGTGAGCTCTGGTTACCGCATGCCAGTTAAAGGTGGTGGATAGGTTCTGTACACAGTGTCCTATCAAAAACAGAACACAGACTATATAAGAGGAATATTGTTTGTGTAAGTAACTCTGGGCTAATTGTGCTAATAGATGCTAGAATACTGGGCAGCCTTTTCTCTCTTCGTGGCTTTGTTGTGTTTTATTGTATTGTTGTATTGCGTTTTATTATAGTCACAGTTATACATTTAATAAGATGATCTCAGTAGATAAGATGAATTGTTTGTATAAGGCTGCTTTTCCCCTCTGAATCTGAAGGTGTTCGCTGTCAGAGCTAGTGGGGAATTTTGAATCTGGCGCTGTGTTGACAAGGCATCTTCTCTCCCTCCCTGTATAGGCAAACAGTTTTACTAGTTTGACATTTAATCAAAACTTAAACATAGGGCCAAGGTCCTGCAGGAAGCATTAGTATGAAAAATATTTTAGACAGTAGCTTTGTTCTATCCACACAATTTGAATTTCTCAAGATTAATTGTCTGTGCCTTAAACACTCTTGAATAACTGTGTGTTAACTTTCCCTTACTCTGAGCTGGGAGTAGCTTCTCTTCCTCAGTTGATGTGAATACAGGGGTCCTGTACATCACATGGATTCTGTATTACTCCTTTAAGATTGTTAGTCTTGCTGCTTTGTTCTCTTAAGTGTAAACCACAAGTCACAGAACTCATAGTTTTTCTTAGAGTCCTCCATTCAGAAAAGCGCTTTTTAATTTTTTCTTTTTTTTTTTTTTTTTTGAGACA
>PVKV010012330.1:25736-66289 GCA_004027835.1 Alouatta palliata | reverse complement strand
GGCACCCACCAAGGGACACAGGACAGGAAGCCCAGGATGGTTAGTGCAATTCGGGATGAAGGCCAGGGAGAAGCTGGTGCTCTGCCGTGGCCGGGAAAGGTCCAGACGCTGAGGCCGAGGCGCTTCCTGTTACGTGCGGGCGTTCCGCTCTGTCTCTGCCAGGCACTCTCTGACTAGGGCCCGGGCATGGATGATACCTCTCTTCAGGCGCTCCATGGCACTCTTGCTGCCAGCATAGGTGGGCCGGATCTCTTTGCCCATCTCCTCTATGACCGACAGCAGGTCCGTGTAGGTGCTCTGGGAGCCCTGGGCGCCAGGTGGCTTCATCGCCTGCACATAGCCCATGGAAGGCGGTCCAAAGTCGTTAAACAGCGGTCTGAAAGGGGTGGCGGCTCCTGGCACTGAGCCCGACGGCGACGGCACGCTTCCTGTAGGGACCGGGGTGCCCGGCCCAGGGGTGCTGGAGCCAGGGGTGCTGCTGGGGGCGGGGGCGATGGGTTTGTAGGACATCCCCAACTCCTGGGCGCGGCGGACGCCAGCCGGCCGCTCCTCGGGGGTTGGCCGCCGGGCTGCTCAGCCGCGCTCTGATTTTAGATTAAAATATAAAAAATGTTCTCTCTAACACAGCAAGGAGGATGCAGAGCGTGGGGAGGCATCATAAATCTGATGAGTGCTGAAGAGAACATGCCCTCCAGCAAGGAGAAACCAGGAAACATTCCACAGGAAAGTTTGGAGTTTCAAACTTTGAGAGACATACCACCTGTTGAGAGACATACCACCCACTAAAGAAAAAAAAAAGGTGCAGAGCTCTTCTATCCTTAGATAATATGTGTTTGGAAGAATTAACAGGTAAGTATGAAGGTAGCACATAGAATCTCATCTCTTCTTTGATCTGTATCAGTCATTCTTTTTGAAAATGAGCTAATGTCCCAGTTGTTCCTTCTACTGGGCCAACCATCTTTTGGTCATTTTTCAACAATTTAGCATTGTGTAATGGACAAGAGAAGAAGTCACACTTCAATCTATCACAGGTTATGACATCTGGTAAAGAACTGAAGTGGTAGGAAGATAAACAAGCTCTGTCAGAGAGCATTTGTCTTATTGACTGCAAGTGTTCAATGAGCAGGTGTCAAGAAGGAAGAAAGAGGAGGAGAAAGAAAAAAAGGAGAAATGAAATAATTAAAACTTTTCCCACTAGAAAGATGTCATTTGATGTTCATCTGCGCTTCAGACCCCTCCTTAAAGGCTCTCAATCTAATTGTGCCTTAGGTTGGGGACATTTATCTGGCATCAACCCAGCATTGTTGATTCGCTGCAGGTTTCTGTTGATCTTGCACTTAAGGTCAGGAATGAGAGTGATTGTATGCTTCCATTGTCTACAGCCACATACAAACCACCCTAAACCATAGTGGCTTAAAATAACAACAATCATTTATTTGCTCACAGTTCTGCAGTTTGGTCAGGGTTCAGCAGGGACAGTTTGTCTCTGTTCCATATAGTGTCAGCTGAGGCAGCTCAACTGAGGCTAGAGGATCCACTTTCAGAATTGTTTTCTCCCAGGCTGGCAAGCTTGTACTGTCAGCCTGGACCTCAACGAGGACTGTTGGCCAGGGACCTCTCTCCACCTCCACATCTATGTGGCTGCTTGGGTTTTCTCACAAGATGGCAGCAAGGTCCCAGGAGCAAATACTCTAAGGAAACAAGCCTCAATATGAAATCACTTATCAAGCCTCCGCTTGCATCATATTTGCTAATGTCCCATTGGCCAAAGATGGCTCTATGAGCAAATTCAGAGTCTATGTGGGAGGGGACTACACAAGGGTAAGAACTCCCAGAGCTGTGGTTCCTTGGGGGTCACCCAACTAAGAGTTTACCACAGAGTGTGGTAACTTTTGTCTCTCTCCATTAGTAGAGAAAAATTGAGAATTGGTATTGTTTGCCCACTCCTATATTTTATTAAGAAACTTAATACCAATGTTTCCTAAGTTTTTAGTTGGCTTAAGAAAATTGCAGGGAGGGAAAAAAAGCTCTATGAGAGAAAAAAATGTTATGTGTAAATAAAATCAGAAAAATAGAAATACTTTATTATTTTTTTTTTCAGATGGAGTTTTGCTCTTATCGCCCAGGCTGGAGTGCAGTGGCACAATCTCAGCTCACTGCAACCTCCACCTCCCAGGTTCAAGCTATTCTCCTGCCTCAGCTTCCCAAGTAGCTGGGATTACAGGCACCCCCCACCACGCCCAGATAATTTTTTTATTTTTGGTAGAGATGGGGTTTTATCATGTTGGTCAGGCTGGTCTCGAACTCCTGACATCAGGTGGTCTGCCCACTCGGCCTCCCAAAGTGGCCCCAGCAGAAGTGCTTATTAAAAACAAGAGTAACTATCCTGGAAGCACAGGGCAGCAAGGGGCACACATGTGATGGGGAAATGCTTATGTCACGGATGAAAATTATGGTACGTTGGGTGACAAAAAAACATAGACATACAGCACACCTAAATGTTTTAAGGAGTGGAAATGTTACAAGCTAGTAAGGTTCATGAAGAAATAATAAAGACTTTTTCCAGGTAAAGTCAGAGAAACAAAAGCCAGAAAATAATCTGATTTTATAAACAGAATTTCATTGGACTTTCAAAAGATTTGTTAATTTAAGTGACATTTTAAATGCTTTTACCAATGATGAGATTGTTAAAATGGTAAGATATCTAATACGTTGAAGGATTGGATCAGAATTCAAATTAACTGAGCAAATAGAAGTTGACAAAGATGTAAGGGACACAAATGTTTTCTAAGCCGTGACCAGATTCCAAGCCCATATGAAGACCTGCATATATATTAATCATCACAAAAACTTAAGCCACAGAGAGTTAACTCGTTTTCTCAACGTTCCACTGTTTGCCCGTGTGGGAGACAGGACTTGTAGCCAGAGCTCTCAGCTTGTTTTCATCAATTTGTTAGATACAAAATTTCTGCAAACTGAATTATTCATTTCTCTTGGAAAACATAGTTCCAAGAGAAAAAAATGCTAATCAAAGATGCAACGAAGACATCACATATAAGAGTTCTGAAAGCTTTTCCAATCCTCAAAATGAATTGAAACACATGTTTAATAAAATGATAAGTCTCAAAATAATTAACCAAATCAAATACTAAATCTTCAAATATCAAATTATGAACATGTTTTCCTGTGGCTAGATATATGTGAGCGAGTATTTTTTAAAGCAATAGCTTCCTTCTTCCTTTTTTATTCCAAGTAATCCCTTTTACATTCCTCAAAAGTTATAAAGACAGACCAAATCTTGGTACTTTAAAAACTTTGAAACAGTTTGTGCTGTAGTTTTTTTTTTTTTTTTTTATCTTGTCTGCTTGCTTCCTATAAGTACGTTCCCAGTTGTTTATTAACTAAGGATTTTGCTCTTCTTCGGCCAAGAATATTAATAAGGGCCATGTAATTGATCCATTTCCTTAGTATCTTTTGTGAGTTCTTGATGTTAGTGGAAAACACACTCATTTTTATGTTCCTTCTTAGAACTAAAAAGCGTAGATATTAGGATTGTACATTACAATGGTAGTAACAGTAACTCTATCAGATACCGTCAGAAGGCCCGGTTTCCTTATGTATTCATTTATTTATTTATTTTTCAAAGTTGGCATTCTTCACCATGGGGAGAATGGCTCCATCCTTTCGTGCTGCAGCACAGACACAGAGCACACCGGGGCGTGGAAGCGGGAGGCAAACATGTAGAATGTGGGTGGGGGGAAGTCCTTTACATTCAGCTTTTCTCAGAGCTCTGTTAGAATTAACACCCACTTTTTGACTCAGTAACTTTGGCCCGTAGTGGAAAGTTTGGAAAGTATCCAGAAAACATCTGTGAAAAGTATTAAAAGGCCAAGAAAATAGGTCATAAGAGAAACCTAAAAGGAACCTAAAGGTTAGTCATCCCATGAAAGAAAAGCCTATGGTAGGATTGAGGGTCTGTCTTCACACCTGGGTAGATATGACATGAGTGATGGTGGCCCGGCTTCCCGCAATGGGGACTGAGGCTTAAAATGAGGATACCTCTAAGGGCTATAAGACCCTAGGACTGCTTGTAAGGGAGGAGAGTTGATTTTTAAAAATAGGCCAGAGGTTTGGGAGGCCGAGGCGGGTGGATCACGAGGTCAAGAGATCGAGACCATCCTGGTCAACATGGTGAAACCCCGTCTCTACTAAAAATACAAAAAAAGATTAGCTGGGCATGGTGGCACGTGCCTGTAGTCCCAGCTACTCGGGAAGCTGAGGCAGGAGAATTGCTTGAACTCAGGAGGCGGAGGTTGCGGTGAGCCGAGATGGCGCCATTGCACTCCAGCCTGGGTAACAAGAGCGAAACTCCGTCTCAAAAAAAAAAAAAAAAAAAAAAAAAAAAAAAATAGGCCAGAGGTATCTTTGCCTCGTGTTGCCTAAGGATAGATTTATACTCAACTATCCACGCAAGGATAATGGCCCCATTTCTGGGGCATTAATCATTCACGTAGTCCAGTGAGATGCAGAGACTGGGCCAGAAGGGTAAAATTCACCTGGCTCCACTTTCCCTTGTTATTTCGTGTTTAGGGGATTTTATGGTGCAGCACTCTATTTGCTGATAGTAATGTGCTCTCAGTAGATCACCCGGGCCCTGGAAGGAACTCAGTTTTGGGAATCAAGCAGACCTAGGTTGACACTCCATCTCTGCCACTTTGTCAGTTGCTAAGTTCTTAATTCTGCTTTTCAGAGCTTTCGTTTCTCAATCATTAAATGAAGATAATAATACACACTTACTTTCTAAAAATGTGAGGATCGAGTGACACAAGGTATGTAAAATGCCCTGTCTGCAGTAGGTAGTTACTAAGTCTTGCGTCCTCTCCCTTTCTGTGACTGGGCAGGATTGTAGAAAAGTGAAGAATGGAAGGAGTATCCAGATGAAGTGTAAATAGGGACCACACAGATTTTATAGCTGAATTTTGATTTTTGGTGTAAAAACTACCTCAAGTCAACCAGTCATCAAGTGACAACTCCAGGAGGCTCAGATCCCTTTTGATTGCACTCCAAGGTCCATTGCCTTTCTCAAGTGCTTTCTGAGGCCAGGCTCTTCGCTGGCACTTTATGTCCTCACCCAACAGCTACGTGTTATTGTCCCTATTTTATAAATGAGGAAACTGAGGCACAGAAAGATCATTTACTTGCTAATTAGGACACATGGCACCAAGTGCTGGAGCTAGAACTGGAATGCAGGTTTACTCTGGTTCCAACACCTGAGATGGTAAAAGGAAGAGCAGAAATAATAGAACCCACTCATATGCAGAGTCCTCGGGGACAAAGCCAGACTTAGAATCCAAAGCTACCAAGTTCAGAGCAATTGGGGAGCTACTTTGTCAGGCCCTGGCACCTGAAATCTGTTACCATTTATCAATGCCATTAAAAACAGATGTTCCCAGGAGTCAGGGCAGAGCAACCTGCTTGAAATCCACCTAATAGGTGTGTTACAAGGAAGACAGAGGATGGTTTACTTCCTCTGACCTAATCTCTTTATATCTTAAGTGGATTTCTGAGGGTACAGTAAAAGCTCTCTCTGCTTCTGACACAAGTAAGTCTTGAATGTCACTTGATTTATGCTTCTTCCCAGCTTGTGCCAGCATGCCTCTACCTACAAATAGCTTTCCATTCACCTAAGGCATACAGGTAGGAACAGAGCATTCTGACTCACCAGCACGCAGTTCCAGCCTGGTGCTGCTTGCCTTTCTTCATCCAGTCACCAAGTTAGTGGGTTGTATTAACAGTGATATTTATAGACAGCAGTGAACCCCAAAGGAGCAGTGGTACCTGTCCCACTGAAAAAGAGCCTATTCATCATGGCTTTCCCACACGCAGTACTGCTGTTTCCTTGTGGCCTTTCTCTCAAAGTGCTTGCCAGATAGTGCAAGTGTTTCGTTTCCTTTCATGTAAGAATTTTTTGGCTGCAATGATTGAGATGAAAGAGTAATGAAAGAATGTAGATGCTGTTGTTCCGGCTGTTCTGTATTCTGGTTATTTTATCCCGTCACACTTGGAATAAAATAAAAAAATTATTCCTATAGCCAACAGGGCCTTTTGTTATCTGGTCCCCTTCCCCCTCCATGCATACATGCACGAGAGCGCGCGCGCACACACACACACACACACACACACACACACACACATCCCCTCACCCCCACTACAGCTTTGACTCTTCTCCCTTCTCTCCCTCCCCCTTCATCACTGGACACAAGCCACTATGGCCTCCCTGTTGCTCCTGAAACACATCCAGCACCTGAGCACCCCAGGGCATGAACACTTACCTTTCCAGATGAACTCTCTTCCTTTACATAGCCTCCTGACGTAGTCCCTCACTTAGTCCAAGTGTCTGCTCAGACATCTGAACAAGGAGCCCTTCCCTGACCATTCTCTAGCGTAGCACCTTCAATCACTCCTTATCCCTTTAGCCTGCTTTATTTTTCTTCTTAGCACTTATCTATTTGACATTATGTTATACATTTGTTTATTGTACTCAGTCCACACACACACATGCACATGTGCACATACACTGGAATGGAAGCTCCATGGGGGCAGGGCTTGGCTTTGTCTATCTTGTTCACTGTCACAGCCTGAGTATCTAAAACAGAGCCAGGCTTATAGAAAGGGCATGAGGAATGGTCATTGGACGGATGATTGTTTTGTTTTCACCTAATAGTCTCAGTCAAACTCTTTTAAGATATGATAAAGATATCTAAAAGTTCTATACATCATTGTCAGCTGGCCTCATGATATGTTAGCTTTAATTTAAAAAAAAAACATTGCTTTTGATTTTGAAGGAAGAATTTTGTATACAGAGAAAAAAAGAAAGAGAAATTAAAATGTTGACAATCTAGTTACCAGTTATAAAGATACAATAGTTTTAATTAAAGAGAGTGGCTAGACCTGTTGCTGTTTCTAAACTAGATTTGGATCTTAAACTTATATAGAAGCATAATCCAAAAAGTGCTAAATTCTGAGGCACAGAATTTCATAAATCAATACAAATACCATGAAAAATGCAGTTGGTGCTCCAGAAAGAAAATGTTTTAATCTTGGCTAGGCACGGTGGCTCATGCCTGTAGTCCCAGCACTTTGGGAGGCTGAGGTAGGCGAACCACAAGGTCAGGAGTTCAAGACCAGCCTGGCCAACATGATGAAACCCTGTCTCTACTAAAAATACAAAAAAAAAAAAAAAAATAGCCAGGCATGGTGGCACGCGCCTGCAATTCCAGCTACTCTGAAGGCTGAGGCAGGAGGATTGCTTTAACTCAGGAGGCAGAGGTTGCTGTGAGCCAAGATCATGCCACCGCACTCCAGCCTGGGCAACAGAGTGAGACTCTGTCTTGGGGAGACATCCACTAGAGGAAGCAGAGTCCATTGCTTACTGGAGGTCTTGAAAAGTCAATGGGAGATGGAAGGGCTAGAACCTATATCTTCCCCTGGCTAATTTTTTTCCAAAGTTGCTTATTTCTTCCTCTTGCCTCTCCTTCTAGGCTTTTATACTAACACATTTTTATCTCTTTTTTGCATACAATCCACTTTTCTCTTACCTTTTCAAAGGGAAAGTTATACTCATCTTCAAATCCAAGCCAGCATTTCCCAAATTACATTCTAGATGATAACCAAGATGTTTACAGATATTCCTCAAATTATATGTGTGTGTGTGCATGTGTGTGTGTGTGTTTGTGTGTATATATACACACAAGCGCGCGCACACACACACACACACACACACTCACTCACTTATATATGTATATTCAAATAAGTTTAGGGAAACTCTAATTGTCTCTTTCTCTCTCTCTGATGAATATGTAGTACTCATTAACCCACTAAACCTGAGAAGCCAGGCAATAAAGAAATTGCATACCTTTGTTTAGCTCAGTGCTTCTAGAACTTATCTGACCAGAGAACATCATTCTTTCTTCCTAGAAACTTCTCATAAACACAGTTGAAGACATACTTCTTTCTCTATATACATACACAAGATAAACACATAGGCATTTATAATACGTTGTTTGTACATGAACATACACATACAAAAAGAAGATTGCATATTATGCGCATATTTTTTGAAGTGCAAATATGTAGCCCATTGGAGGAATGGACAAGTTAGAGCACCTTAAGAGGTCCTGCAGAGCTGAGGTTGCAGCTGGCTGGCACAAAGCGAACAGGGTAGCAAGCATAGAAAGCATGCTGCTTAATTTTTTGTTCAGCATCCCTTTTCTAGAAACTGCCTCTACCTACTCACACACCACCCAAATAAGTGTAGTAGGAAATGCCATGTCTCCATACTGTGGAATTCCTGACCACACAGCTGTAGTCGACTGGGATGTGGGTAGCTTCCTCTACTAAGCTGGGCCAATTAGCTCCTTCCCTAGAAATTTTGGGTCCATGACCGAAAGAGCTTAAGCAAAAGAATAAAGTTGGCATTGGGAGAGGAGTGGAGACAGAGACTGAGAGAAAAGAGGCATTCCTGAAGGTCCCCATCCCTGACTGTCCTCCTGAGGCCCAGCTTCACCCTCAGCTCAGAGTCCTGAGATAACTCCACACCCCACCAATACATCTTCTCCTTTCTCTCTTTTCCCTGTTTTTTTTTTTTTTCTTTTTTCTTTTTTCTAGCATTTGTTTCTGCTCCTTGCAGACAGACTAATATACCAGGGCAAGAGGTATGTAATGGATGAGTCAAAGACAGGAGGGAGCAAATGCTAGAACTTGCAACACATTCACGGGTCATTGGCTGTTCCCCAGGCTTTCCATGTTCTCCCTCTGTGCTTTCATTTGAAAGAAAGTGTAGTTTTCATGGAAGGAAAAACACTAGGTAGGTATGAGATGCTAAGGAATCTTGCATTTAGATTTTTATGTCTGTCAAAACCTAATTACTTTAAATAAATGCTGTCAAATTGCCCCACTATGTTTTGTAAGTAGTTTGAGCTACTCATATATTATCTCAAGCTTTACTTCTTGAAGATCTCTCTTAAGGACGTCAGGTTTTTCTTAAGGAAGTATTTCAGGTGGTTTATTCTGTTTGAGTACAAACATTACTAAGCCCTTTTAAAGCTCGTTGATATGGTGTTGCCTTTCAAAAGCATATCTTTAAACTGAAGTCCATATTTTGGTGGGAACAGAGGAGTATCCAAAAGTAATAAATAACCTAACTTTAGTGTAACCATCTTAAATTAACTTTAAACATAAGAATCACTTTTCTAGAAACAGACCAACACAAAAGAGCTGAACAAGCAAATAACATCAGAGAGATGCAATTAGGAAAGTATTCAAACCTACAAGAAATCAGAGAAATACAAACTAAAACAAGACATGTTTTTCCCTTAGCAAAATTATACACTCGTATAAACACATACATCGTGTGTGTGTATGTGTTGTGTCCGTTTGGGAAATAACTTGGTGTTGTTTCCCAAATGCTATAAAAATACCTGTGCCCTTTAATCCTCAGCTGAACTTCTAAGCGTAAGGAAAGATATTAAATATGAAAAAGCTACATACTTAAATATGCTAAGTGCTGCCATTTTTAACAGTAAAAAAGTAGGAAACTTATGTCCAGTTAGAAGGGAATAAGGAGGTAAATCATAACACATCCACTTAATGAAGTACTATATAATAATTAAAGCCATGATTGTGAAGACCATAGAGTAAAATAAAAGTTACTAATAATTTCATATTTAAAAACAGTGCCAATATTACATGTGTGGAATGATTACAACTCTATAAAAAGAAATTATGGAAATGACTCTGAAAGAAATATATCAGATTGCTTACCATGATTTATTGCATGGTAATAGTTATAATTCCTTTTTTTTTTTGAGACAGGGTCTCGCTCTGTCACTCAGGCTGGAGTGCAGTGGTGCAATCAATCACAACACACTGCAATGCAGCCTCGAACTCCTGAGTCCATCAATCCTCTGGCTTCAGCCTCCTGAGTAGCTAGGATGGCAGGCAGGCAGCACCATGCCTGGCTAATTTTTTATAGAGGTCTTGTTATGTTGCTCAGGCTCATCTCAAACTCCTGGCCTCAAGTGATCCTCCTACCTCAGCCTCCCAAAGTGCTGGTATTACAGGCATGAGCCACCATGCCCAGCCTAATTTTACATTTTCTAAATGAAGCAAGTCTAACAAACTATAACAATAAATGTTCATACTCCAAGAAACAAGATTTTGTTATTTGTGATGGTTAGTACTGAGTGTCAACTAGATTGGATTGAAGGCAGCAAAGCACTGTGAAGGTGTTGCCAAAGGAGATTAACACTTGAGTCAGTGGACTGCGAGAGATAGACCCACCCTCAATGGTGAGTGGGCACCATCTCATCAACTGCCAGTGTGGCTAGAATAAAGGGGGCAGGAGAAGATGGAAGAGCAGACTTACTGAGTCTTCTGGCCATCATCTTTCTCCCATGCTGGATGCTTCCTGTCCTTGAACATCAGACTCCGAGTTCTTCGGCTTTGAACTCCTGGACTCACACCAGTGGTTTGCCAGGGGCTCTCAGGCCTTTGGCCACAGACTAAAGGCTGCAATGTAGGTTTACCTACTGCTGAGGTTTTGGGACTTTAACTGACCCACCATTGGCTTCCTTGCTCCTCAGCTTGCAGACAGCCTATCATAGAATTGCCCTGAGTGAGAGTCTTGTCTCCTGCAGACAAAGGGCTGAAATTGTGGAAAATCAGACCCAAGCTCTTATCATGCGAGTGGCTGACCAGCAACTAAAGGTGCATCCTCAGCCTGACCAGGTGTCTACTGTCAAAGTGAGGATATTGACTGGAAAAGAATGGGACCCTGCAACTTGGAATGCGGATGTGTGGGAGGACCATGATGAAGCTGGGGACACTGAGCTTGTCAACTCTGATGAGGCTTTTTTGCCAGAAGAAACAGTCTCCCCACCCCCAGTGGGGGTAACCTCCCCTCCTCCACCCAGGCTGCCATCAGCCTCTCCGCCTTTGTCTGAGGAGGTAAACCCTGCACTGCCTGAGGCAACAGTGATGGCCTCCCCTGAGGCAGGTGCCAGGCAAGGTAATGCTGATTCCCTCATGACCCACTGTATTAGTCAGAGTTCTCTAGAGGGACAGACTATTAATAATAGGACAGATGTCTATATGAAAGGGGGTTTATTAAGGAGAATTGACTCATGGGATCACAAGGTAAAATCTCACAATATGCTGTCTTCAAGTTGAGTAACAAAGAAGCCAGTGGCAGATCAGTCCTAGTCCCAAAACTCCAAAAGTAGGGAAGGCTTCAGTCTATGGTCAAAGGCCCAAGAGTGCAGCCTTCATTCTGTGGCAAAGGCCCGAGAGCCCCTGGCTGGAAGTCCAAGAACCCAAAAGCTGAAGAACTTGGAGTTCAGTGTTCCAGGGCAGGAAGCATCCAGCATGGAAGAAAGATGAAGGCCAGGAGACTTAGCAAGTCTGCTCTTCCGTCTTCTCCTGCCTGCTTTATTCTAGCTGTGCTGGAAGGTGATTAGATGGTGTCCACCCAGATTGAGGGTGGGTCTGTCCCTCCCAGTCCACTGACTCAAATGTTAATCTCCTTTGGCAACACCCTCAATTATACACCCAGGAACAACACTTTGCGTCCTTCAATCCAATCAAGTTGACACTCAATATTAACCATCACAAATATACCCTTTGTCAACTTGAACTAATATACATCTCCTGAAATCACACACAATCTTCAAATAAAGGCAATAAAAATGTCATACTTATACCTAACATAATACAGCTATCCTTCGTACAAATGGAAGTGCACTAATCCTTAACCTAAACGCAATTGCCATAAAATTAACAACACTTAAATATTGATATGGACTCAATTAATCTAATGACACATGATAAAGGAAAAACAAAGGAAATAAAATGAATATATTTTCTTAGTACAAGTGTATACATGCACAAACATTTGCTAACAAAGAGGAAACCCATGACAATTACAGCCCATGTTTCTGCAGCCGATCAGGTGGCTGTAGCTGGTATTTCTGACTACCTTCTCCTACTACCCATGCTATATTTCCTTTGCCTGTAGCAAGCACCTCAGCAGGTTGTGGTTTTTTACCTGGCGGAGTGACCCAAACCTTCATTCTTGAAGGGTCTGGGCCGTCTGTAGTCCTGCCTGGACTGGACTGTTGTAGTTTCCCACTGACTTTTTTTTTTTTTTTTTTTTTTTTTTTGAGGCAGAGTCTCGCTCTGTTGCCCAGGCTGGAGTGCAGTGGCACAATCTCAGCTCACTGCAACCTCCCCCTCTCCTGCCTAAGCCTCCCAGGTATCTGGGATCACAGGCGTGCACTGCCATGCTCAGCTAATTTTCTGTGTTGCTTTAGTAGAGATGGGGCTTCACCGTGTTAGCCAGGATGGTCTCCATCTCCTTATCCTGTGATCCACCTGCCTCGGCCTCCTAAAGTGCTGGGATTACGGGCATGAGCCACTGTGCTGGGCCCCCATTGACATTAATCACAGGGCATGGTAATACTAAGAGATGCTCTAAGGGATCTCCTGTATTCCACACCTCCATTGTGGAGTACTAGACTGATTTCATCTTGATAGTCTGGGTTAGTCACCCCAGCCAACATTGTAACTCCCTTCTTGGTCTGTTGACTTAAATGTAGGAGAAGCCCAATGTGTCCAGTTTAATTGAATCATTGTTCTGTCTCCAGGTGGCAATATTCCTCTTTCTGGAACTAAGATCTGTAGGCCAGCAGAACATACTGTCATGGGACTAGGAAGCAAAAATTTTGCTAGTGGGTCACTAGGGGTGATGGCGAATGGAGCTACTTCCACTTCCACACCATCATTCCTAGACCTGTGAATCCTGACTCTGGGAGAAACAGTATCATATATTGGACACTGATTCAGGGCAAATACGGCCTTCTGGAGAACTTTGCCCCAGCCCTGCAAAGTATTGTCACCTAGTTGGCATTGTAATTGTGACTTCGAAAGGCCATTCAACCATTCTATCAATTCAGCTGCATCAGAAAGATGGGGACATGGTAAGACCAGTGAATTCCATGAGCATGAGCCCACTGCCGCATTTCTTTAGCTGTAAAGTGAGTGCCTTGGTCAGAGGCAATGCTGCGTGGAATACCGTGATTGTGAATAAGGGATTCCACAGATGTCCATGTATATGAGTCCATGGATGGTAGTACTGGCAGAAGCATTGCATGCAGGATAAGAAAACCCATATCTGGAGTAAGTGTCTATTCCAGTGAGGACAAACTACTGCTCTTTCCATGATGGAAGAGGTCCAGTATAATCAACTTGCCGCCAGGTAGCTGGCTGACCACCCTGAGGAATGGTACCATATCGAGGGCTCAGTGTTGGTCTCTGCTGCTGGCAAATTAGGCACTTGGCAGTGGTTGTAGCCATGTCAGCCTTGGTGAGTGGTAGTCCATGTTGCTGAGCCCATGTGTAACCTCCATGCCTGCCACCATGGCCACTTTGTTCATGGACCCATTGGGAGATGACAGGGGTGGCTGTGGAGGGTGGCTGAGTAGTGTCCACAGAACGGGTCATCCCATCCACTTGATTATTAAAATTCTCCTCTACTGAGGTCATCCTTTGGTGAGCATTCACATAAGTTACAAATATCTTCACAGTTTTCGACCTCTCAGAGAGGTTCATCAACATACCTCCTTCTCAAATTTATTTGTCACCAATTCTCCCATCATGCTTCTTTTAAGTCCCTGACCATTCAGTCAAACCATTGGCTACAGCCCAGGCATCAGTAATCACATATCTGGCCATTTCTCCTTCCATGCAAAGTGCACAACCAGGTGCACTGCTCAAAGTTCTGCTCACTGGGAAGATTTCCCTTTGCCACTGTCCTTCAGGGATGTCCCAGAAAGGGGCTGTAGTGCTGCAGCTGTCTACTTTTGGGTGGTGCCTGCATATTGTACAGAACCATCTATAAACCAGTCTTCTCTTCCTCTGTCAACTGATCATAGGGAACTCCCCATGAGGCCACCGGTGCAGGCTGGGGAAGAGAAGGCAGGGTGGCAGGAGTGGAGACCATTGGCATTTGAGTCACTTCCTCATGTTACTTACTTGTGCCTTCAGGGCCTGCTTGAGCCTCATCAGGTATATACCACTTCCATACGATGATGGAATGCTGCTGTGCATGACCCACTTTATGGCTAGATGGGTCAGAAAGCACCCAGTTGATGATAGGCAGTTCAGGTTGCATGGTGACTTGATGATCCATAGTTAAATGTTCAGTTTTCACCAAAGCCCAGTAACAGGCCAAGAGCTGTCTCTCAAAAGGAGAGTAGTCATCTGCAAAAGATGACAGGTCCTTGCTCCAAAATCCTAGTGGCCTCCGATGTGATTCACCTATGGGGGCTGCCAAAGGCTCCAAACAGCATCTCTATGTGCCACTGACATCTCAAGCACCGTTGGATCAGCTGGGTCACATGGCCCAAGTGGCAGAGCGGCTTGCACAGCAGCCTGCACCTGTTGCAGAGCCTTCTCCTGTTCTGGACCCCACTTAAAACTGGCAGCCTTTCATATTACTCAATAAATGGGCCAGAGTAACACACACAAATGAGGAATATGTTGCTTACAAAATCCAAACATGTCCACAGAGAGGCCTCACTGTGGCTCTTTCTTGGTTGTAGGAGGGGCCAAAAGCAACAACTTATCCTTTTCCTTAGAAGTGCTATCTCGACAGGCTGCACATCACTGGGCCCCTAAAAATTTTACCGAGTTAGAGGGTCCCTGAATTTTAGTGAGGTTTATCTCCCATCTTCTAGCACACAATTGTCTCACCAACAAGTCCAGTGAATTTGCGACTTCTCGCTTACTGGGTCCAATCAGCATAATGCCATCAATGTGATGGACCACTGTGATATTTTGTGGAAGGGAAGTAATCAAGATCTCTCCAGACAAGATTATGACACAAAGCCAGAGAGCTGATATACCCCTGAGGAAGGACAGTGAAGGTATATTGCTGGCCCTATCAACTGAAGGCAAATTGCTTCTGGTGGGTCTTATGGACAGGAAGGGAGACAAAGGCATTTGCCAAATTAATGGCTGCATTAATAATACCTGTATCCAGGTACCAGGAGATATGTTAATTTGCTCAAGCAATGAAACCACATCTGGTACAGCAGCTCCAATTGGAGTCAGCACTCAGTTAGGCTATGATAATCCCCTGTCATCCTGCAAGATCCATCTGTCTTCTGCACAGGCCAAATAGGAGACTTGAATGGGGCAAGATCCATCTGTCCTCTGCACAGGCCAAATAGGAGACTTGAATGGGGCAAGATCCATCTGTCCTCTGCACAGGCCAAATAGGAGACTTGAATGGAGATGTGGTGGAAAGCACCACCCCTGCGTCTTTTAAGTCCTTGATGGTGGTGCTAATTTCTGCAGTCCCTCCAGGGATGCGATATTGTTTTTGATTTACGATTTTTCTAGGTAGAGGCAGCTCTAATGGCTTCCATTTGGCCTTTCCCACCATAGTAGCCCTCACCCTACCAGTCATGGAGTCACTGTGGGGGTTCTGTCAGCTGCTGAGTATGACAGACTGTCTATGCCAACTATGCATTCTGGCACTGGGGAACTGACCACAGGATGAGTCCAGGGACCCACTGGACCCACTGTAAGTCAGACCTGAGCCAAAACTGCATCAATTACCTGACCTCCATAAGCCCCTACTTTAACTGGAGAACCACAACGATGTTGTGGGTCCCCTGGAATCACTGTCAGCTCAGAGCCACAGCCCAGCAGTCCCTGAAAGGTCTGATCATTTCCCTTTTTCCAGTACACAGTTATTCTGGTAAAAGGCCAGAAATCTCTTGGGAAAGGATGGGAGAAAGATTAATAATAGCATTGTCAGTGGTGTAGTGGGGTTCTTCCTCAAGGGGATCCAGCCTCCCCTTTATTCAAGGGGTTCTGTGTCTGCAAACTGATTAAAGTCTGGAAATTAATTGAGGGGCTGTGATTCTCTGTTTTTCTAATTCAAATTAGTCTTTATCCACTCAACCTAGAAGTTTTCTGCTTATATAAATTAAGTAAGAATGCAGTAGGCTTCCTATCAATTTCACTTCTAGGAATACTGTGATTAATTAGCCAATGACAGAGGTCTACACGAGTCAGACTATTCTGACTGCCACTTTGCCTCTGCTGTCCATTAGAGTAGCTACAGCCACCTTGCCTTTGAAGGTCGAGTGCTGCCACTTGGCCCCTGGCTACCTTGGGATTCAATTATTCCCAATGCATTTAAGTTTTGTAATTGTGACTGTGGTTCCTACTGTGAGATCTGGCATATAGAGATGAACAATCACAGAGCTCTTCAAGGAAGCAGGTGCTCCTTTCACAAACCATCTTATAAGGACAGATTTGGTGAAGGCTATGTCTTCTGGACCCTCCCAGCTGGGATGAGTAGGTCTAATGTGACTAATCCACTCTAGTGTTCCCCTCTCCCTAAGCCTTTAGATCCCTTCCTCTACATTAAACTGAGATCAGGCATTTCTAGCTCACTCACTGTGGGCCATCTTTTGATCCATGTTTCAGCTAACCAATCAAATAAACAATTAGAATGTTTTTTAACTCCTCAAGCTGCAATATTAAATGCAGAATCCCTACTTAGTGGGCCCAAATTAATAAATTCAGCCTGATCCAACTTTATGTTCCTTCCAGCATTGTCCCATGTCCTTAATATCCATTCCCATGCCTGTTCTCCAGATTTCTGCTTATATAAATTAGAAAACTCAATTAGTTCTTTTGGAGTGTCGCACACCTCCTTGTGGGTCACACTCTGAACCTCACCTCTAGAGGCCTGCCAGGACTTGAGACTAGTTATATGTCTAGAAGCAAACAGGGGTGTTAGGGGTAGGTGATATGGTTTGGCTGTGTCCCCACCCGAATCTCATCTTGAACTGTAGTTTCCATAATCCCATGTGTTGTGGGAGGGACCCAGTGGGAGATAATTGAATCATGGAGGTGGTTACCATCATGCTGTTCTTGGGATAATGTGTGAGTTCTCATGAAATACAAAGGTTTTATAAGAGGCTTTTCCCCTCTTCGCTCATTCTTCTCTCCCCGCTGCCTTTTAAAGAAGGATGTGTTTGCTTCCCCTTCTATCATAATCATGTTTCCTGAGGCCTCCCCAGCCCTGTGGAACAGTGAGTCAATTAAACTTTTTTTCTTTATAAATTACCCAGTCTGGGGTACGTCCTTAGAGCAGCATGAGAACAGACTAACACAGTATTAAACAATATATAGCCAACTAGAATTTAAAGGCTCAGGAGGATTCTAAAAATAGCATCCATTGAAAAATGTAATTAAATACTGATCTATACCTAGTATAAATCTTAGAGAAAGTGTTGTAGTAGGGTATATTATAGCAGGGTACACAGTGTTTAGAAGATGTGAATTGAGAAAATATTTTTAAATGTTCACCAGCACAGTTTCCAGGCATGGTAGTATGCTATTTGGGGTGGACATAATTAGATTACTTCCTCTTGGCAAATTATACCATTAAATTTTCTTCTGAGAGAAAGCAAACATGCTACTTAGCGTTATAAATACGAAACATATGCTCCTTTACATATTGTTACTTTTTTGTCAGACTTTTTTCATGTGCATGAGGAAGACTGAAAACAATTTCCCCAACATATGACAAATTCAAACAGAAGGCCACTTTGAAGGAAATAAATGTTATTGTTTCTGCTGTTATTGCTATTGCAACTACCCTAACCTTCTGAATGAAATTTCGCATTTTAAAGACAAACTTTGCCCTCCACCATCACCACTCTAAGAAAAATTTGGCATCATCGACCATCTCCTGGAAATTTTCTCTGATTTGAAAAGGGAACATTTATACACTGCTGGTGGGAGTGTAAATTAGTTCAACCATTGTGGAAAGCAGTGTGGCAATTCCTCAAAGAACTTAAAACAGAACTACCATTCAACCCAGCAATTCCACTGCTGGGTATATACCCAAAGGAATATAAATCTTTCTACTATAAAGACACATGCACACATATGCTAATTGCAGCACTATTCACAATAGCAAACACAAGGAATCAACCTAAATGCCCATCAGCGGTAGATTGGATAAAGAAAATGGGGTATAGGCACACCATGGAATACTATGCATCCACAGAAAAGAATTAGACCATGTCTTTTCCAGGAACATGGATGGAGCTGGAGGCCATCATCCATAGCAAACTAATGCAGGAACAGAAAACCAAGCACTACATGTTTTCACTTATAAATGGGGGCTAAATGATAAGAACGCACGGACACAAAGAGGAGAGCAGCAGACGCTGGGGCTTACTGAAGGGTAAAGGGTGGGAGGAGGGAGAGGACTGGAAAAAAAATAGCTATTCAGTACTAGGCATAGTAGCTGGCTGACGAAATAATCTGTACAACAAACCCCCGTGACACAAGTTTACCTATGTAACAAACCAGCACATGTACCCTGAACCTAAAATAATAGTTAAAATGTTTTTCTCTGATTTAACTTCCACGATATTACTACTGAGAGCTAATAGTTCTTGAGTTGCGGCTGTGTTCCAGCCACTGCTTTTAGCACTTTCAAGTATGATCTTCCTTAATTCTCACAATAACCCTATGTGCGGATAGTTCGAATAGTCCCATTTTACAGATGGAGAAATTGAAGCGCACAGAGGTGAAGTTGCCCAGGATAATCCAGCTCCTTAAGTTGTGGAGTCTGAATTGGAACTCAGCCAGTCCTACTTAAAGCCCACTGTCTTTTCTACTAAATTGAAGCTTGTCATCTCCAAGTCCTTGGGCTACTCCGAGTGATCTCCTGTTGTTTCACTTGTTGTCTTCTCTTTGCTACTTCTCATTGCCTCTTTTCATTGCCCCAACTGTTTTTTTTTTTTTAAAGCCCAGGACCTAGTCCCCCACTGCCCTGAAGTTCTTTCTCCCGTACTTATAAATCATTTTCCTGACAATGAGGGTGCAGCCTGTATCTGAGATCGTACACATAAAATACTTGCCTTGTGTTTACTAAATGCTATTATTACATGACAATGATCTCGTGCCACTTCCCATACATATTTTTACCTGATTCTCAACTCTGCATGTTGAAGGTCAAGTTTATGACATTCTCTCCAGCTTCTGGCCTCCCTATTCTTTCAAGACACTATCCTCCTCCTCACATCATCGGAGTCATCTTAACTCATCTTTCTTCTTTATCCTCTACATTTGATCTGCTACCTAGTTTCATGGATCCCACTTCCACCAAGCTTTTGAGCTTTTTCCCTCCTTTCTATTTCCCCTGACACTAAAGCACTACTCCATGAATGCCACCCCTCTTACGCAAAAACTTTCAATGGTTTCCTACTGGCTGCCAAATTAAATGCAATCTCCTGAGTCAAACATTAAGATTTACCTACATGTCTTTACCTTACCACTCAGCATTAACTTAATCCACTATGTGAGTCCTACATTCATTCATATTAGACAGAATAATCTATACCTAATCTTTAAGCAAAGGGGAGCACTGTAGAGTTTCAGACAGATTAAACCTCACACATTTTATCTTATATATGTCAGACTTCTTTTATGAGAACCTCAGAGTAATCTGACCTGAAAAGCCCATATAATATCTTGCAGATTATCAGCTAAGATTACTTCATTCCTTTTAAAGTAACTACTTGTTATAGCTTGCATGTGGTCCCTGCCCAAATCTCACATTGAAATGTAATCCTTAGTGTTGGAGGTGAGGCCTGAGGGGAGGTGACTGGATCATGGGATCGTGTTTCTCATGAATGGTTTAGTGCCATCCCCTTGGTTCTGTCCTTGAGATAATGAGTGAGTTCTTGGGAGCTCTGGTCATTTAAAAGTGTGTGGCACCTCCCCATTCATTCTCTTGCTCCTGCTTTTGCCCTGTGTTGTACCTTCTCCCGCTTCGCCCTCCACCACGATTGTAAGCTTCCTGGGGCCTCCCCAGAAGCAGATGTCACTATGCTTCCTGTACAGCCTGCAGAACTGAGAGCCAATTAAACTTTTTTCTTTATAAATTACCCAGTCTCAAGTGATTTCTTTATAACCATGAGAGTATGGCTGAAGACACTATTCTTCATAAATTTACAAAATAATCTCCACATTTTAACACAGTGAGCAGTTCCGTACATTCCACGTAGCAGTGGAAAAGGAAAAGAGAGAGTGAGAGGATACTGTGGGGCTTTTGAAATTGTGAAAATCCCCTTTAAAAGTTCTCCTTTGACTCAGTAAAAGAATATGTTTCCCAAATAAGAAATCAGAGTGAGAAGGAACATGGTTATTAAATCTAGGGCCATAAGCAAGGCTACCCTGAATTATGAAAACCACATAGTGAGACAAGTAGTGCATTTTTCCCATGGCTTTTATTTAAGAACTTGCTTATAGGAATCATCTTTAAACTCTAATTGGTAATTTTATTTAAACTCTATTTCAAAGAAGTAAAAATTACCTCATTCTCTGATTATGGTGAACCTGATAGTTTGTCCACACAACCAAGGCACTGAAGTGCCCCCTGGTGGCCGCCTACCATAATTGCAGGTTCATACCTAACCCGTCGAGAGTGCTCTAATTTCAATCTGTACTCAGTTCTTTGCCTATGTAGTGCTGTTTCCGGGTTCCACTAGTTCTAATTTTGTGTCCACCTTTTAAAAATCTTCACTACCTAGCGGATGCCTGATATTCTTCTGATAGTGCTTCATTTCTTTATCACAAAAGCACTGGAAGAGTGGTAGTTCTTTGTACTTGGCACTGTGGTGTAAACAGATTACTCTTTGGTATAAGTTCACAACTCTTTGCTGGGACAAATTTGGACAGTAGAGAAACATTCCAGCGCCTTCAGAAAGAAGAGGGTATTACTGGCAAAGGTGAAATAATGGTACAAAATGGAGAAACTAGATAAACCAAAGACCAATTATGTTTTTAATGTTTTCTCTTTACAAAACCATGGTCGGCTTTCAGAAGAAAGAAAGTGGCTTATGAGGGAAATAAAGGCATTTTGGTAAAAAGCAAAAGGAGAAATCATCCCTCCTAAGTGCCTCTACACTTCATTGCCAGCACTAGCAAACTATTATGCAATCCATCCTGAGAAATTTGCTTAACCTAGTTCTCAGCACATGTCACCAAGATTTTTCATTTGCCTCTGGCTCAGAAGAGCTACATGACCTGGTTACAGTTTAACACATGCCAATGGCTAAGCGATTTCTCTAATTTCTTTAGGGGAAAATCCCATGGTAAAAATTAGATCCTAAGAATCCAATCTAATATTAATACTAAGAGGAAGGTCTTTATTATACTCAACAGCTGGTTTGGGAGAATATCAGTGAGTGACGCTTCTTTTCTAAGAAGCGGAGGAATTGGGACAGGAATGCCAAGCCGCAGGATGTCATCCTCCCACATTCCTGATTCCAATGCCGATTCAGCTGCGCAGACACCAAAATCCCCAAAGAGGTCTGCTCTTCATAACGGTCGATTCCAAGAGGAAAAAAGAAAATGTAGCCAATGACTATGTCCCTATCTTTTCCTAGATCAAAATCAGAAGATCAGCCCTTCCCAACACCGTAGCGTGCTGAGAAACTCAGCACAGTATTCATTTACGTGCCTTAACACAGCACCATGGAAGGATCTGCCACCGTCCTGTAAATCCCAGACATTTCCCTTTTTGGAAGAAATTTGCAAACTTTCCAAATCTTACCTCTTCATTGAACTTCCATGGTGATTTTTAAGAGGCTGTTTGCAAGCAAGAAATAATACTGCATTACATCTCATTATCTTCTCAACTGTCTCTTTTACTTTAAATGGGCAATCATTTTGTTTTCCAGAGGTGGAAACCTATCTTTCATAGACTAGCACTACTGTTATTACTTGGAACTACACTGTCCACTATGACAGTCATTAGCCACATGTGGCTATTGAACCCTTGAAATGTGGCTAAACTGAATTGAGATTTTCTACACATGTAAAACACACTGTGGATTTCCAAGTCTCACTGAGAAAAATCTCATTATTAGTTTTTTATATTAATTACATTTCAAATAATATTCTGGATATATCGTGTTAAGATGTATTATTGAAATTAATTTCATTTTTTTCTACCTTTTTAATTTGGCTCCTAGATCATTTTAAATCACATGTGTGCCTTGCATCTTACTTCTACCAGTGAGTCTCCATCCTTGCTGCATGTGAGAATCAAATAGAGAGCTTTTGAATAAGAGAACGAACGTGGAAAATACCTGATGCCAGAACCTTTCCTCAAACAGAATATCTGGGATTGGGGCTCAGCACTGGTATTTTGTTCTTCTTTGAAAGTTCTCCAGGTGACTCTGATGTGTAGCCGACGTTGAGGCACTGCTTTAAACTCTGAATTCTATGATTCTAAGACTCTACTGACAACTCATGCAGGTTAAAAGTTCAGAGTTGTTTTGTCCTTGTTCTGTGTAATCAACTTTGTCTGTTCTCATCTATTTCTCCCTAAAGAAACACCGAGATGTTTTCGGAGTCATACAAGTTGGAACTTTGTTTGTTTTAATTTTTAATGAAGTTCACATGAATCCAATCCACTGCCAGGGCTGGGGGAAAATGTATTGAACTTGAAATGTTAAAGTTGATGAGTAACATGCAATCTTTCCTCGGGCTGCTTCTTTCATTGGCCTTTTTCTTTTTGGAAGCACCTGCTTTGCTCCTTCTAATAACAAGAAATGCATCAGAGTGCTTCTCGGGCTTAACGTGCCTAAGGATCCCCTGGGGATCTGGTTAAAACACAGATTCAGATTAATGTAGGTCTGGCTCTTGCCGAGATCCTGCTCTTCTAACAAGCATTCAGGTGATGCCAATGCTGCTGGCCAGTGGACCACGCTGTGAGAAGGCATCAGGGCTTAGGGAAAGAGGTAAGACTCACGTGGTGGGTGGAGCTTGTGCACAGCTGTGCAGTCATGTACAATAATATCGACAGCACATTGACTTTGTTTTCTGTGAACATGGAGCAACCTTTTAAATGAAGTCTGCTCTAAATTGTCCACTGAAGCACTAAGGGCACATGTTTTCTCTCTATATAAAAGTGAGCCTCCTGAGAATAGGACAGCTGAAGCTAGTAGATGTGATTAAGAATCCACATTTTAATCACATCTATCGGCCCCAACTCCTACCTTTTTCCTTCCATGACAGGGGTTAAGAAGAAGCTGATGGGCTCAGAGTAGGGTCTTAGAATGGGACTAATCCCATGTGTCCCAGGCCTCACTGCCTCCAGTGACAGGAGTCAAGACTGAGTCCCAGGCACCCCTGCTCCCTGCCCCTCATCACCACCACCTGCCTCATGTTCCCCAGGACTAACTGCATCATGCCTTAGATCCCTGCGTCCATGGCCACAAGAAGCCCAGGCTCCCAGATCACCCCACTTGTTTATTTTCTGCTCCCCAGAGGGCTCCACACATCCTTCATTCTGTCTCCATCTTCCCATCACAAGACCCCAACATCTCCAGAACCCTCCAATGTGTATTTGGATTCAGAGCCCCTCTTTAGAAAAATCCCTGTAATTTGCAGCCTCTTCCCTGAATGTCCCTCTCACCTGGGGTTCCTCCTGCCAATGCTGCTCCTCCTTCCCCACAGCCTCTCTTGTGCTGACGTTTTCCCCTCGTTCTCCTGACCACTGGGTTTGGAGACGGGGCAGGCGTCCTCTTGGCCCCCGGATACTGCTTCCATACCGTCCTCCTCCTCCCTTGCTAAAAGCCCTCAGCTGTTTCTCTCACTAACTGCCTCTCCTTGCTGTTACTCTCTGCCCTTAGTTACTCCCTGCCCATGATTTCTTTAGCTCCAGGCTCACTGCCACACTCTCTTATACACTTCTTTCCCTATTCTTGGTGATTTCAGCACACACACACACACACACAAGCAATTTATCTAAAAATATGTCCTCTCAGTCACTTGAATTCTACTTCCTCAACAACCTTGTTTGAAATCTCACCTCAGCCACTCACTCCCAGGAACATACCCTCCCAGACTAATGACTTCAATATCTCCGATTCAGTCAGATGGGATCAATTTTTTAAATCACAAAACCTGACAAAATAAGCACATTCTAAATTAAATTCTTGCCTGTGGTCCATTGCACCACTGGGTTGGGTGGAAAGCCTTCCACATGATGATTCGGGGACCCAGGCTCCTTCTGACTTGAAGTGCAGCCATTCCCTGGGGCTTCACAGTCCTTGGCTGATTCTCTGCATTCAGTGGCAGACAGAAAAGAGAAAGGGCCTAGAATTGCATGAGATGATTTTTTTATGGGCGAGGCTGAAAAACTGGGCACATCATCTCCATCCACATTGCCTTTGCCAGAGCTAAGCATTGGTCATATCTAACTCCAAAAAGGAACAAAAAGATGTGTTCCAGCCATGTTTGGGGGTGAACAACCACCTTGCCATCCATATTACCATTTTCATCCATTTCAGCCTCTGATCACTTACCTCCTGACTCTCCAGTGCATACCACCCAGTGCCCCAACTCCAATAAGCCTTCAACCCACTGGGAACTCCCATCCTCTTCTCCCACCACCTTCAACCTACTGGGAGTGCCCATCCTCTTCTCCCACCACCTTCAACCTACTAGGAGAGCCCATCCTCTTCTCCCACCACCTTCAACCCACTGGGAGTGCCCATCCTCTTCTCCCACCACCTTCAACCCACTGGGAGTGCCCATCCTCTTCTCTCACCACCTTCAACCTACTAGGAGAGCCCATCCTCTTCTCTCACCACTCTCAACCCACTGGGAGTGCCCGTCCTCTTCTCCCACCATCTTTAACCCACTGGGAGCACCATCACTGCTCCCACCACCTTCAACCCATGGGGAGTGCCCATCCACTGATCCCGCCACCTTCTGCTGCCCCTCACCATCTTCCCTTTTCAGCCTGCATTCATTACCTGGGCAATTATCACGATGGCCCCCTTGCATCCAATCTCTATTTCCTTGCATCTCTGTAGTTTTCTCACTTGGCAACACCTCAAACCTGGTTAAATCTAGCAAATTGTGCCTGTGCCTGAACAGCCAAACACACCTAGGGAAACCTCATAACTACATGCACCGGTCCCACTTTATGTTTGTGATAATGAACATCGTTGAGCACTTGGTGCTGCCAGGCAACCGTGGTCATTTCCCTGGTCTATGGACCCTCCCACTGTCCTAGACACCCATGTAATACCTTATCCACGCTCCTTAAGCCTCTGATATCTTCTCTCCTGTTCTGAATTTCCCGTTTCACAGGGAAAATTGAAGGCATCAGGAAAATTGTTACAGACTCTTACCATTCATTACCCCCACCAGCATCAGCACCCACGTGTGCTGCCTCCCACATGATACCACAGCTGGCCTGTCCATGCGCCCACCTAATGCCAACCTCCCACCTGCGTATAGATCCCACCTCATCCCACCTACTCTAGGGCATTTCTCCAGTAACTCTTCTCTCTCTCTGGCATCAACAATCCCTCTTCTCATTGAATTATTCTCATTTTCACACAAAAAAGCTATTATCATTCTCACTTAAGAAATTTAAAAAAAAACCTCTTGACCCAGTTCCCTATGAATTACTTTCTGTTCCTCTCTTTTGTCTCCAATTCCTCCCTTCCCTTCTCTGTTAACCCGTCTGCTGGCTTTAACCCCTCTGCTCTTGTCAGGGTAACAAATGGCCTCCCCATGACTAAAGCCAACAGTCACTTCTCAGGCCTCCTTTAAGTCGACCCCCAGCAGCATTTGGCACTGGCCTCTTGCCCCTCCTCCTCATCTTTCTTGCCACACTTGCTGCCAGGACACCACATTGTCCTGACTTTCCTTTCACCTCACCTGTAGTTCCTCATCACTCTCCTTTGCTGGTCCCTCCTTGTCCTCCAGACCTCTTGGGGTGCCGTAGAGCTTGGTCCTTGCACTTTTTCACTTCTCCATCTGGCTTCACCCATTTCATGCAGTCTCTGGCTTTTAAAACCATCCGTACCCTGATGGTCCCTTGTATGTGCCCGCAGTCCAGATACCTCTCCCAACTCCAGATGCTCAGGTAGTGCCTCCTGGATGTCTTCGCTTGGGTCAAACTCAAGTCACCGAAAGCAAACTTGAATGTTCCTCCCCAAACAGTTTCCACCCACAGTCTTCCCAACTGGAAAACAACTCTGTCCTTTCAGTTGCTCAGGAAAAAAGTGAAAAAGCAAAAAAACAAAAACCCCAAACCAAACCAAACAACTAAAAAAAAAAACGCCTTAGAGTCACTGATTCCATGCTTTCTTTTATATCTCATGTCAACATATCAGGAAATCCTCCTGAATTTTTCTCCAAAACATATTCACATGTCACCACATCCACTGCCACCATCCTTGTCCCAAGCCACTGGGACTCTCCCTGGATTCCCACCAGAGCCTCTTCTCTTGCACCCTCCCTTGCACCTTTGCCCTCCTGCAATCTATTCTCAATGCTGCAGCCGCACTGAGAATAACACACATCCTATACCTCCTCTGCCCCTGACACCCCAGTGGCTTTCTGTCTCATTCAACAAAAGCCAGAGTTCCAAAAGGACCTACAAGGTCATTTTCTCTTCGACCTCATTCTCTATTCCTCAGCTTCACTTCACTGAGACTATGCTGGCCTCGTTGCTGTTCCTCAGACACATCTTGCATACTTCAGGGCCTTTGCACTGGATGGTCCTTCTGCCTGTATGTGAGGCATCCAAGATGTTCTTGCTCCCAGTATCCACATAGTAAAACTCCTGCTCCTTCTTCAAGCACTTGCTCAATGAGTCTCCTTAACCATCTTACTTAAAATAGTTTTAAGTAATATTTTATCTTATCTTTATTTTATCTTTCACTACTTGGGCAATTATCACGATGGCCCCCTTGCAGTGATGGTGCTCCCTGTGGGCTGAAGGTGGTGAGAGAAGTAACATTCTACACTTTATGATTTACTTCTTACTATGTTTACTTTTCTATGGCCTGTCTCTTCCCCTTAGAATGTAAGCTCCAATAGCACAGTGATTTTTATCTGTTATTTTTTCACTACTATATTCCAATACCTGCAACAGTGTTCAATAAACACATGTGGAATAAATGAATGAATGAAATCATACATCAATAGTCCTTAGCCCAATGCTGTATACTCAGAAAGTACTCAATAAATTTTCATTACACAAGAAAATTAAACCACTCTACAATCTTTATTTTAAAATGGTTATGTTTTATTTGAGACTATCAGAAACTGTCTAGTAGAAAGTAATTTTTTTTAAATATGGGAAAACTGGAAAGGCATGTGTAAGAGTCATTTTATGCAAATGAAGTACTGGCCATCTTTCACACCTTTGCGATTGCTGTTCCAGATATTCAAAGCTGACTACTTGGCACCAAGACCTCAATTCTCATAGCCTTCATCTAGTCATTTGCTGGAATCAGTGTTCAACGTGGACATTGTCAGTCTTTGTTTTTATGCCACTGCTTCTGCAGGCACCATGGACTTTGTCCACTTATACCTGCACCCAATAACAAAGAGAAAAAAGGAGAAAAGGATCAGAAAGAAGAAGATGAGGCAGTGGCAGCAGAGGAGGCGGCGGTGGGAAAACTTCCATCTTTTGTTGCCTTACATATACCAATCTAACCCTGCTCAATTCTGCCTGAGCTTTATGGTCACCTCTGAGCTTTCCGAAACCACAGACGATTGGAGGCCACCCCAGAATTACTGAGTCTGAATCTGCAGCAGTGGGCAGGTGTGTATGCAGTGTTTACAATCTCCATGGACCGTTCTAGTGCACAACCAGATTTGAGCCACACTGGATGGGGCAGTTTACCTGAGAAGAGATCTTATTTCATCGTCATGACAACCACAGAAGGTACATACTTTGATCTTCTTCTTATAAACAATGAATCCAAGTCGCTGAGAAGTTAAAAACTTGCTCAGGATAACACAGTTAGTAAGCAACAAGACTAAGGTTCAAATTCGAGGCTTTTTCATGATACTCTGTCTACAGTTACGGACCACGCCAAATCCTAAAGCATCCTGTCAGTGACAGGCCACGCTGAGGCCCCTGATGGAACATCAGTCATCTCAGAAACCTCCAAATGCCCATTGGAATCAGCATCTTAAGTGCTGTCCACCGGGCACAGTTAGATCCAGCAATCCTGCTCACCATCGCCGGCCCTCGTCCTTGGCTGTAGGCTCAGTTCCTGTTCTTGAGTCCTGCCTTCCAGCCCATCTCTGAATAAAGGTATGGGGTGGTCTCCCTCACTATAGGCAGATCTTTCAGGGAAAACTGCTTATTTTCTCAAGGTTGTAAAGTTACCTCCTTGTCCTGGAATCCCCTTCTCCTTGCTCCACCTCACAATGAGACTCTGATTTGTCATCCTGTAGAACCACCCACCCCAACCCCAAGCCCAAAGCTTCACATTTTATCTATTTACTCACAAAGTATTTATTGGGCACCACGAAGGTACTATGACTGAAGAGTTTACTAGTTTCAGTGGGCACTGCAAACTAGAAACTAGTAAACTTGACAGTCATAGTATTTTCATGGAAGCTATGGAGGAGGCAAGAAACAAGTCAACTCACATTCATGCTTCCATTATTGTAGCGCATGTTTAGTCATTTGTTGTCACGGCCATGGACTCCTCCATGTATTCCACAAGTATTCATCTGTGGGTAGATACATGGGAAGTGCTTTGAAGGAAGCAGGAGGGAAACAAGTAGTGGATGGGGAAATTTACCTATGAGAGGAGTGGCTGGTACACAAAGGCTTTGCTGCAATGTGCTCATATACACTGGAAGACAGAATGGGAGGCCGTCAGGTATGGGAACAGTGACAGGAAGAATATTAGAGGAAGAAGGACAGGGTGGACAAATTTGCTGGGCAGGAAGGAGCTCCGAGTGACAGTGACAAGATGGTTGGTAGCCATGGGGCTGGAGTCCACATGTGGCTTTCTGAATAAAAACAAGTGCAATATGTACATTTTGCGAACAGATACTACATTTAGACTATTTGACTCATACGAAGATATGAACACCAAAATGGGGCAGCAGGGAAGAAAAATAGCTAGGCAGGAAGACGGCAAAAATAAAGCCATGGACTGCTGCAAACTCTTCATGCAAAAGAGAAATACTTGAGCAGTGCTTTTAAAATCATGTTCTACAAGTTCCTTTATTCATCCTTTCAGCAAATGTCAACTACAAGCTTGCTCTGGAGCAGGCACTGTTCTAGGCACTGGGGATTCAGTGGCAAATAAGAAAAGTCCCTTTTCCTCTCTCACACCTAAACAGATTCTGAGTGCCCAGCTGGGATCTTTCCTTCTCTATCTTGTCAGATTCCTCCCTTGGAGTCTTTAAATACAGAATGAGGAGTAGAGGATAGGACGAGAGACACACAGGCTAGGACTAGTGGAAGATTCTCCACCCCACTCCCCAGGATTTTTAGGAAAGATAGTGCTAACAGTGTTTGAGGAAAATGGAAGGGAAAGGCAAGAAGTAAGAATGAACAGGTTGTATTGACCCCTTACTATATGCATGGCAGTATTCTCAACGTTCATGTTATCATCTTATGTAAATCTTATAATGACACTATGAAGTGGAACAGTTGTGACATCCACTCTACAGATGAGAAAACTGAAATGGAGAAGTGGAGTGATTTTCCCAGGGTTACACAGCTGGTAAGTGGCAAAGCTGGGATTCAGACCCCACCAGGGTGGCTCAGAGCTCACACTCATTATCATTCCATGATAATGGCTTGACACAAACTGCTCTTAACTAGTTAAGCCCTTTATGGCATCCATAAAATGTAAATTTAAAAATTGCTCTTTTTCTTTTCTTCTTCTTAACACCTTCCATTAAAAACACAGGACAGGCAGACAAGCGACTTCATCAAGCAGCTCTCTGACACCACAGCCAGGTAAATCCACAAAGATGGGAAAAAAACAATGCAAAAAAGGTGAAACCACCAAAGACCAGAACACCTCTTCTCCTTCAAGGGATCACAGCTCCTCAACAACAGGATCACAACTTGACTGAGAAGGAGTGTGAAGGATTGATGGAAACAGGATTCAGGTGGTGGATAATAACAAACTTCTCAGAGCTAAAGGAACACGTTCTAACTCAATGCAAAGAAACCAGAAACATTGAAAAAAGGTTAGATGAAATGCTAACTAGAATAACCAGCTTAGAGAAGAACATAAACGACTTGATGGAGTTGAAGAACACAGCACGAGAACTACGTGCAGCAAACACAAGTTTTAATAGCCAAATCGGTCAAGCAGAAGAAAGGATATCAGAGATTGAAGATCAACTCAATAAAGTAAAAAGAGAAGGCAATACAAGAGAAAAAAGAGAGAAAAGAAATGAACAAAGCCTCCAAGAAATATGGGATTATGTGAAAAAACCTAATCTACACTTGATTGGTATACCTGAATATGATGGGGAGAATGAATCCAAGCTGGAAAACACACTCCAGGATATTATCCAGGAGAACTTCCCAAGCCTAGCAAGGCAGTTCCAAATTTCAAATTTAAGAAATACAGAGAACTCCACAAAGATATTCCTCAAGAAGAGCAACCCCAAGGCACATCATTGTCGGATTCGCCAGGGTTGAAATGAAGGAAAAAATGCTAAGGGCAGCCAGAGAGAAAGGTCAGGTCACCCACAGAGGGAAGCCAATCAGATTCACAGCAGATCTCTCGGCAGAAACTCTATGAGCCAGAAGAGAGTGGGGGCCAATATTCAACATCCTTACAGAAAAGAACTTTCAACCCAGAATCTCATATCCAGTCAAACTAAGCTTCATAAGTGAAGGAGAAATAAAATCCTTTAGGGACAAGCAATTATTGAGAGATTTTGTCACCACCAGACCTGCCCTACAAGAGCTCCTGAAAGAAACACTAAGCATGGAAAGGAACAAGTACCAGTCACTGCAAAACCAAACCAGTTGGCAAAGACCAAAAATGCAATGAAGAAAATGAGTCAACAAATGAGAAAGAAAACCAGCCAGTAACAAAATGGCAGGATCAAATTCACACATAACAATATTAACATTGAATGTAAATGGCCTAAACACCCCAATCAAAAGACACAAACTGGCAAAAAAACTTTTGCAATCTACCCATCTGACAAAAGGCTAATATCCCGAATCTACAAAGAACTAAAACAGATTTACAAGAAAAAAACAAACAACCCCATTCAAAAGTGGGCAAAGGATAGGAACAGACGCTTTTCAAAAGAGGACAAATATGAGGCCAACAAACATGAAAAAATGCTCATCATCACTGGTCATTAGAGATATGCAAATCAAAACCACACTGAGATATCATCTCATGCCAGTTAGAATGGCAATCATTAAAAAATTGGGAGACAACAGATGCTGGAGAGGATGCGGAGAAATAGAAACACTCTTACACAGTTGGTGGGAGTGTAAATTAGTTCAACCATTGTAGAAGACAGTGTGGTGATTTCTCAAGGATCTAGAAATAGAAATTCCATTTGATCCAGCAATCCCACTATTGGGTATATACCCAAAGAACTATAAATCGTTCTACTATAAAGACACATGCACACGTATGTTCATTGTAGCCCTGTGTACAATAGCAAAGACCTGGAACCAACCCAAATGCCCATCAATGATAGACTGGACAAAGAAAATGTGGTACATATACACCATGGAATACTATGCAGCCATAAAAAACAATGAGTTTGTGTCCTTTATAGGGACTTGGATGAACCTGGAAACCATCATTCTCAGCAAAATGACAGTCGATAAAGGGGTTTTTTTTTTTTTTTTTTTTTGGTAAAGAGATACATTTTGTTTCTTACTTTGCTAGCCCAGACTCCCTCAGCATAGCCCACTGAGGGCTATTGGCATGCAACCCATTTCAGTATTTTGAAGGCTTAGGGAAAAAAGCAAGCAGTTCTTCAATGCAGGTTTAGGGATCCAGCTCCCATTTCAATGTTATTTTCTCATTATATATTAGTTCAGAAAAATCTCTGCTCGTCCATACCACTTTGCAAAGTCTATTTATATTTTCCACATGCCAGAACTTCATCAAATAGTCCTCTTGGGGGACTATTTGAGAAGCAAGCCGTTGCTGAAAAGAAGAGGAAGCAATGTCCTCTAGGCCAGCCCACCTGAGTGTGGCTTTTGCTCTGGGAGTTTGCTAACTGCAAGTCCAAACTAAAGAATGATCTGCACAGACTGCCAACAGCACACCTTTGTGCAAAGGGAATTAACAAGCTCATGGCCATGTATACTAATTTTAGCTTAAATGCTAGGATAAAGAAGAAATACAAGGGGCTTTGGAGGAGCACTAGATTGAGGAAGAATTTAGTTTGTGTTGAAAAACAAGAAAATAGGATGGTATCTGCAAAACAGATCATGGCAAATATTCCATTTCTGTCACATTTTTAATAGAAACAGAGGGAGACGTTTGCTTTAACATTTGTGTAATCATAAAAGAAACAGGCCAGTGTTTCAAGTACTACACAGCATCATACAAGTGGAAGCCCTTTGCATGCTGCAATACCCTGTGCAAATGAACCAAGTATAATATTATGAAGTATTATTTAATTAAATTCAAAAAATCTTTTAAAATTATCTTCACCCAGTCTATGTGCCCCTACATGTTATTTTCAAATGAAAGGCAAAGGAACATGAGAGCGTTGGGCTGGCTGCCTGGGTGCCCGCAGGGAGGGCAATAATATGACTCTGTGATCATCATTATCTTCATAAAAAGAAAGATCTGGAGGTTGAAACAGGGCCAGCCTCCTGAGTGTCCCACTGAGAAACAGCACAGAGGCAAAACCTCCTTCTGCCCACAAGTCCACACATGCCTGTTACTGTTTATCAGAACTCAGGCCACAGAGTGTTTAGATACAGGCGTTATGTTCTACAAAATGTGCTGTAGGGCTGTGAGAGCCTGAGCAGAAGGAGAGGAAGGCAAGAACATGTCTGATGTACCAGAGAAACTGAACAAATGAGAGTTTTTGAAAGACAAACGAGGAGAAGGAATGTGAATCTCCTGCAGACCTCTAATTATGCAGGTTTATGGATGGCAATTCCAGCCACGCTGGAGATAAATGAGTTATTCTATCAGAGATGTGTCTTCTCTGGATGGGACAAAATGATAAAGTAGCTTTAAAATAAGTGAAGAATGTTGTAATTATGTTTATTAATTAAGTTGGAATACAATCTTTAAAGGAAGCTCAAAAAGTTTCTCTAGACATGTATCTTTCTAATCTGTGGGCCAGTGTGGCCTCTTTTTCATATGTCTAGAGATCTATGCTTTAAGTTATACTAATAACTACTATCTTTTGCACGTACACAGGAGTTTTCACTGAATCTGTTCTAACACTTTTTTTTTTTTTTTTTTTTTTTTTTGAGACAGGGTCTTGCTCTGCCTCCCAGGCTGGAGTGCAGTCACACAATCACAGCTCACTGCAGCCTCAATCTCCCAGGCTCAAGCAATCCTTCCACCTCAGCCTCCGAAGTAGCTGGGACCACAGGCATGTGGCCACCAAGCACAGCTATTTATTTTTATTTTTATTTGTTTTAGTAGAGACAGGTCTCACCATGTTGCCCAGGCTGGTTTCAAATTCCTGAGCTCAAGCCCTCCCACCCCAGCCTCCCAATACAGCTGGGATTATAGGCCTGAGCCACTGTGCCTGGCTCTAATGCTATTAAGAAAGAATTGGTAAATGTGTCGCTCAGGAATAGGAAATGTAATTATTCCATTTATACAACTCACTTGGCTTTCCTCTACTGTGAGAGGAACAGCAAATGAGATGGTTAAACTGAAATATCTGACTCAGAAGACAGATCCCCTTCCTTTCCTAAGTGGAATGTTAAGGAGACAATCAGCTACACAAATGCCCAAATTTTAAAATATGTATTTCAGATCTCAACTCAACAGCATCTCACTCACTTCCCTCTCTTTCTCTCGCTCTTAGTTTAATTAAGTGTTCTGGGAACACCTAAATTCCTGCTAAAGAATATAAATGTGCTGTCAGGACTATCACTCATGATACCAAGAGCCCCCTGCTGGCTCTAGGACAATGGGACCCTTTAATCCTCAGAGAATAGGATCAACCTGTCACTTCAGAAAAGTCATTGCTCTCTGAGAAAGTATCAGCACAGATGTCCCTGAGCCTCGTAATTCTGTGTCTTGTAACCTGAGCTTGAACCCACACCCAGCTTTTCCCTTGGCTCTCTACCTCTGTCCCCCGTTCCTCTCCTGGTTTCAACCTGGCCATTATTTCCTCAGTGTCTGTGCCAGAGGCCACCAGGAGCTAGAAGCCCTGTTTCTAACCGTAGGGCTCTGCTCTGAAGTCTCAAACCTACCTTGTCAGCTCTTTCCTGCCTACACTTGTTCCTGACAGTGACAGCCTAGTCTGCCCAGGTCTAGCAGGATCTAACCCTTATTCTAGCAGGCATGTAATACATTGGGTTATGACAGCTATCCTTTCTAGGAGGGTAATATTTTTTATGCTACCTCCTAGTAACCATGCTATAGGCACCGGGTATTATGGGCTCCATGGATTCCTAGTGTGTAAGGGGACAGAAAGACACACAGAGAAGTGTGCCTCTGCTCAAAGGAGGGGATATGTTAAAGGGGCAATTGAAGTCTGCTCCAAAGAGAGACGTACAGAAAGGCTTGTTTAGCTTCAGGAAGATCTATTCAGTGACTTACAGGAAGAGAAGACTGTCCTCTCAAAGTTAAGAAAACATCTAACCAGAATCACTGGGAACTTAAAACTCTTCAAATTAAAAAGTTCATTGAAGTCATACTTAAATGAAATGAGCAGTGTTGGACTTTGATTAAAGAACAAGATATGTGAAGAGTGTCAAGATAATCCTATGTACAAGTCAGGAGAGGTGAGTCAGTGTATTTCCTTGTATGGATAAAAAAAGCCTCAACTATCCAAAGCCCTTAGTCTTGCAGTATAGTTTAGATCAAGAAGGAGCTGAGACGGTGAAGCGCAGCTCTCTGATGGTAAAGCTGCAGCCCCCAGCATGCTGAGCTCACCAGACTGTTTCCTGAGACCCTCCAGAGAGGGACAGGGCACAGAAACATAGCACAGAAACAAATAGAGGCCACATGTTGGGGTAAGCAGGAAAAAAGGGAATTATGACAAATTAGACACTAGAACAGAAGGACAGCAACCTCAGAAAAGAGGAACCAGAAAAAAAAAAGACTGAAGAGCTCTGTTCTCTGGTGGGAAGCACAGAGCCATGAGCTCTGCTTCTCAGGGTACATCTTCAAAGGCAGGATTAGGGGATTGCCATGCTGTGTCCCCTTGTGGATAGACGCAGGAGAGACTCCCAAGGCCAGCAGTAGAGCATCAGGACTGCCTCCCAATGAGTACAGCTGAACAATCTCAGGGGTCATCTACTAATTACAGTGCCACTGGGTGTGTCAATTTCCTCAGCTATAAAATGGGGATAATCATAGCACCTACCTCATTTAAGACTGGTGTGAACATTAAAGGGTTTAGTACCTACAAAATAATGCCTGGCACACAGTGAGCACTCAGTAAATATGAGCATTATAATAATGGGTATTACTAACATTCAAGGCTGGATCATCTATATAGAATATGGTATTTACACAAGTGACCCCATGGGTTAGTGTTTCATAGGTCCTCTCTTCAGCATTGGGTGTAGTGGAAAGCATGAGGAGAAATGAACCAAAATTGTGTAAAATGGCACTATAATAGAACAGGGTCATCTCTATATGAGTTGAACAGGGCAAGTACAGGAAAATGCTGTTTGAATCTTAAGTATTAATTAACTTTGTACAATACTGGAACTCAGACATGCTCATGATGTAAGTTCTGAATTGAATCTTACATTGTTCAAAGTTAGGAGTGTGCCCCGTGTAATTTTAGCTGGAGAGAAAAATGCCTAGGGGCTCAGACTCAGCTCTATGTAGAAGAGCCTGCTCAAGAGGCAGAGTCAGCTGGATCCTGAGGGTCAGTCACAGGGTTTTCAAGGGGGGCACTAAGAGGCTAAAGTCTAGGCAAAGGTCAAAGCCAAATTTGGGAATCAAGCCAAAAAGTCTTCTTTGCCATCCCAGATTGTTTTAATTAAGCAGTTCATGGGTTTGACCATAAAGCATATTAAAGGCCACTCATCAATTAGTCAGTGTTCTCCCAAGAAACAGAACTGAAAGGGTGTGTGTGGAGAGAGGGAAACAGATTGATTTTAAAGAATTGGCTGGTTCACATGATTATGGGGGTTAGCAAGTCCAAAATCTGCAGGGTAGGGCTGCAGGCTGAAGACCCAGGGACAAGATGTTGCATCTCAAGTTGGAAGGCAGCCTGCTGGTATGATTTCCTCTGCCTCAAAAGCGTTCAGTCTTTTTTCTGTTAAGGTCTTCAACTGATTGGGTGAGGGTCACCAGATTTTGGAGGGCAATCTGCTTTAGTCAAAGTCTACTGATTTAAATGTTCATCTCACCTAAATATAGCTTCACACAAGCATGTAGAAAGCCTGACTGAATATTATAGCCTAGCCAAGTGGGCACATAAGCATAACCATCACAACCCACTCTCAAAAATTAACAGGCAGCCCTCCAAATCCCATCACTGAGACTTGAGTCTTTACCAATGATCTCAGGCTAAAGTGCTAAGGAAGTTCCTGTGTCTATAGCATTGATAGGTCAGAAATACCCTATAGCAATACAGCCTCCTAGGCCATATGTGTATTTCAAAGTGCTGGCCATGGTGTTTCAACTCAGGATGCCACAGTGAAAAGGTAGAAAGGCTCACACCTGTAATCCCAGCACTTTGGAAGTCTGAGGTGGGTGGATCACAAGGTCAGGAGATCAGTACCATCCTGGCCAACATGGTGAAACCCCATCTCTACTAAAATACAAAAAAAAAAAAAAAAAAAAAAAAAAAAAAAAAAAAAAAAAAAAAAACTAGCCGGGCCTGGTGCCACATGCCTGTAGTCCCAGCTACTCAGGAAGCTGAGGCAGAAGAATCGCTTGAACCTGGGAGGTGGAGGTTGCAGTGAGCCGAGACTGTTCCACTGCACTCCAGCCTGGCAACAAAGCAAGACTCAGTCTCAAAAAAAAAAAAAAAAAAAAAAAAAAAGAAGAAGGTAGAAAAGGATGGTAAATGCCAAGGAATTTTTTGGTAAAATGTCAAAGGAAATTTTTCATTTTTTCAGAATATTTGATTCTGAGTAGATATTGTCCCTTAACATTTTAAAATTCCTATAAATCCAGCCTAGTTTGGTGTCATTTACCACTTGCCAGCCTGGTTAGTCCTATGAGTTTAAGAAGAAAGAACAGGTTGGCTCTGGCACAGGTTCAGTCTGCAAATACCCATCAAATACAGGTGAAAGTTATTCCGGAAGGATAAAGATACATATTTACTTCTTGCTGATAGGTCAAAAGACAGGCAAAATACATAGCAAAATATCTTGCATGTATTCAAATACTGAGTGAACTGAATCAAAATAATTTTTAGCAAGTTCTTTCCTTCTCTGTACCCTAATAAATAGGTAACTTACTAATAAAAAGCTTATCTAGAAGTTGCCAGGATATTCCATTTCTTTACATTTATTTATTTATTTAGAAACAGCCTGGCTCTGTCACCCAGGCTGGAGTGCAGTGGCACGATATCGGCTCACTGCAACCTCCGCCTCCCAGGTTCAGGCAATTCTCATTCCTCATCCCCTTGAGTAGCTGAGACTAAAAACACCCATCCCCTCACCGGGCTTTTCTTCTTTCTTTCTCTTTCTCTCTTTCTTTCTTCTGTCTTTTCTTTTTCTTTCCTTCTTTCTTTTTCTCTTTTTCTTCATTTCTTTCTTTTCTTCCTTTCTTTTTTCCTTTCTTTCCTCTTCCTCCTCCCTCTCCTTCTTCTCTTTTCTTTTATTCCTATTTTTAGTAGAGACGGGGGTTTTACCATATTGGCCAGGCTGGTCTCCAACCCCGACCTTAAGTGATCCACCCACCTTGGCCTCCCGAAGTGCTAGGATTACAAGAGTGAGCCACCATGCCCGGCCTCATTTCTTTAATAGAGTAGAAGTCACTCTGTGGAAAATCATGGTTTTATTCAAAATACGAAATACGAATGCATTAAGGTACATAGGCCTTTTGTTCTAATTTGAGCAATATGGGATTCCTGTGCCTGAGTAATTGTTAGGTCTTAAGGAAAGCTTGCATAGGCCAGGCACCAAAGAAAATGCCCCCGGCTGCCCCCCACCACCCAGGACTGAGCCTGCCACCTTCCTTTGGCCTCCCGAGCAACGGAGGGTGCATGGAGAAGGAGGAGGCCTTGGCACGCGCCCCGGCCGTTGGTTGTCTATGCTCTGTTCTCCACCAGTTTGGGGAAGTTGCTGGGGCTCTTGCATTGCCCAGAGGTGCCACCTCTTTGAGCTGAAGTCGGCCGAGAAGATCAGCAAGATGAAGAAGTTGTGGAGAACTTGGTTGAGAGTTTCAGCTGCATTGTTTTGAAGACAGACGACACCACCTTTGGAAAGATGACAAGTATTCGCTGTCAAAGGTGCTGCTGCTCTCACAGGACTAAGAACTCCTGTTCTCATGAAGCAGCATAGAGTCAAGGCTTTCTACACTCCGGCCTTTGCTTATTTCTCTATGCTGCTCACCTAACGTTTCTGAATTTGCTGCATTATTTACTCATAAGGGGCTCCTTGGAAAGGCAAACCATCCACCTTCACTTGCATTTTCAGTTAGGTAGGACAGACCAACGTGGAGGAAGGGATTCAGCTATTGCTGAGAGTGATTAACAACCAAACCCATGAAGACTCAGAGACTGGGGAGACTTGCGTGTTTCATTCAGCAGTTGACTTGGAGTGGGCCACAAAGCTCAGAGACTAAAGGGCGGTACACAGTTTACCCAGCTGGTGCTAAGAAAGGCTCTTGGCCAGGAGAGGTTGAGGCTGCCGTAAGCCATGGTCTCAACTCTGTATTCCAGCCTGGGTGGCATAGCAAGATGCTGCCTCAAAAAAAGAAAAAGAAGAAAGGCTCTAGGGACTTGGAAATGTGGTACCACTGCGCCTGGCTAATTTTTGTATTTTTAGTAGAGACAGGGGTTTACCATGTTGGCCAGGCTGGTCTTGAACTCCTGACCTCAGGTGATCTTCCTGCCTCGGTCTCCCGAAGTGCTGGATTAAAGGCATGAGCCACTACTGCAGACCTATCCTGGAAAGCAATTTTTAAGACAAAACACTAGAGATGATCAGACTTCCTCACCAGCGAGAGGAAAGCTTATGTGTTTTATTACATTGGGGAATAATCAGAGGTTTTTGACTCTGAACATTTTAGAGGCCAGTCCATGTTGCAATGAGGAGTGTTGTTTTGCTTTTCCACTTAAAAAGTTTATTTAAAAACAGAGACAGTCAGTGGGGAGGGATAACATGGGAAGAAATGCCAGATACAGTATGCACCTAAAGTTAAATAAATAAATTTTTAAAAAAAACAGAGACAGTCATTTTCATATTTTTTTCCCAGCAGTTGGGGCTAGAAAGTTATGCTGTCATTAGAAACATTGTCAAAATTTGTTTTACGGTCTATATAGGTAAGCACATAGTTATGTAATATCAATATATCCCAAATTAATGAAAATTAATATACATACAGATACCTCTGCATTTTGATCCATAGAACATAGGAGCATGTTTTTAGTCTATCTCAAAGCTCCATGTTTACATATTATTTTTGTAGGTTAATTTCAGAAGTAAAATTTTCCATGGTAAGAGTGAGCATTTTGGCAAGAACACATGCACAAACACTAACAATCACATCACTTGGATTCACACGTAGACACACCCAGTCCCATCCACACAATCTCACACCACCTAAACAGAACACAGTTGATTCCAGGAACCTCAGAATATGGCCGTAGTTATTTACCTTGAAAATCAATTTTCACCATCCCAAGCTCAGTACTCATTCAACAGCAGGAAACTGGATTCAGGTTGCTTTTCTACCTGAAAGCCAAAATAGTGCCACATTCCTGATCTTCTAGATTATTCATCAGCAAGTGAGGGATTCCACAATAGATACCATTTTCCATGATGCCTCAGTGTGCCTGTAATTACAGAAAAGGCTATGAGCATCAGATCATGCTGTATTCTGTTTGCACAGGTCTTTTGTTCACTTATGACATTACAAAACCCAGTGGGAAATAGTGGTCAAAGTAATGGCAACCCAAAATAAAGCAGACAGGACACTTGTGGAAAAGGCCTAGGATTTTTGTGCCAGATTTTCCAGTCCATTTGGTTGCAAATTGCAAACTTTTTTGAGAAGAAGCAATGTTTACGGTAGGAAAAAGCACTTTTCCATACAGTTTGTAAATGATACAGTCATCATTGAATGCCATCTTGAATTCTTTTTTTTTTTTTTTTTTTTTTTTGAGATGGAGTTTCGCTCTTGTTACCCAGGCTGGAGTGCAATGGTGCGATCTCGGCTCACCGCAACCTCCGCCTCCTGGGTTCAAGCAATTCTCCTGCCTCAGCCTCCCGAGTAGCTGGGACTACAGGCACGTGCCACCATGCCCAGCTAATTTTTGTATTTTTAGTAGAG
>PVKV010012330.1:0-25636 GCA_004027835.1 Alouatta palliata | reverse complement strand
ATATAGACCACCAAGAAATTCTGTAAGTCATCTTTGATGTATATGATATTTTCATATCTTAATTCAGTTGGAAAATAAAGCAAGAAAAAATTTCTACCACAATGAAGGAGACCTTACCTGGAACAGAGTTTTGATGGTCAAATCCAATGAATTGCTTGCGAACACTATCTTTCACTTGGACCTCGGAGCGATTTAGAAAAATGTAGAGTAATGGTTAGTACATTGGCCTCTGTTAAAGAATCCCTTCAGGGATGCTTAGTTGATGTGGACATTGGGTAGAGGGTATGGAGGAGATGGGTTAAAAAGCATGGGTTGAGTTGCTGCTGGGCCATCCTCCTTAGTAAAGAAGAAGTAAAGAAAAGGATCAGGAAAGAAATGACAGAGCTGCCTTTTTCTAGCTAAGGCAACTTAGTCAATGTGAAATAGTCAATGTACACATAGGTTAATACAAAAATACGTTATTTGATTCCATGACAGTGTCTCTTGACTACTCTGGTCATTTTGAAGCCCTGGAAAATGAACTATCTTTTTCAATAATATAAAATCTCTAACTTTCCTACAAAAAAAAGAGTGAGCATTTTCGCTTATGTATAGGTTAGAAGTAATTGTTAATTTTTAATATGTACTTCATGGTAAAATTTCTTGGACATATGCAAGCAATTAAAAACCAAACTTAGGCCAGTGGTGTTAACTGGTTTCTAAAATTTGATTTTTATTTGTAACACGTCATTTACCTGCCGTTCAATTAACATAAATGGAATCAACATAGTTTATGTTTAAGGAATACACAGAGATTGCAGCTGTTCTATTTATTTCACATAAAGAATAGCCAGATTTTACTTTGGAACTTCCTAGAAGTTCTTCGGTGGTCTTTGAGCTAATAAAAATTTATCTTTCACCACTAAAAGAGCATTATTCTTATGTCATAATGAGAATAATCATTTAAGTACTTGGCATAATTGAGACTGCACCACTGCACTCCAGCCTGGGAGACAGAGCAAGACCCTGTCTCGAAAAAAAAAAGAAAATACTTGGCATATTTGGCGTAATAAATGCCTAAGAGACATCTTACTTTATAAATCTATTTTTTTTTTTTTTTGCTGTGTTGGGGATGTTATAAATCATGCATTTATATTAATGGTATTTCTTAAAGCAATAGATGTAACTGTGAACTAAATCAATCTCCAAACTATTGTTGGCATCTGTATTCTGTTCTACAACAGAATAATACAGTAGGTACTATAAACTTTGTTGGAGTCTTTAGTCAGCAGATTATGTTGTAAACATATTTGTATATTGTTAAAACATTTTAAAATTTGTTTTGTTTAAGAGAATAAGTATCTTTATTGGAGTGATAGCTGTGAAGGTATAAAACTTCACATTTGGATAAAACTCCACTGTTTACAAAGTTAAAGAAAGATGAAGATCAAAATATTAAGGTTAATATAAACAAAAAGTTTAATTAGGACTGCATCTTTTAGACAATAAACAGACAATCATTGCATTCGTCTGTTCTCACATTGCTATGAACTACCTGAGACTGGGAGGTTTAATTGACTCATAGTTCCACAAGTTGTACAGGAAGCGTGGTTGAAGGCCTCATGAAACTTACAATCATGGCGGAAGGTGAAGGGGAAGCAGGCATGTCTTACCATGATGGAGCAGGAGAGAAAGCAAAGGGAGAGTGCCACACACTTTTAAACCATCAGATCTATCACAAGAACAGCAAAGGGGAAATCTGCCCCCATGATCCAATCACCTCCCACCAGGCCCTTCCCCTGACATGTGGGTATTACAATTCGATATGAGATTTGGGTGGGGACACAGAGCCAAACCATATCATTCCACCCCTGGTCCCTCCCAAATCTCATATTCTTCTCACATTTCAAAACCAATAATGCCTTCCCAACAGTGCCTCAAAGAAGTCTTAATTCATTCCAGCATTAACTCAAAAGTTCAAGCCCAAAGTCTCATCTGAGACCAGGAAAGTCCCTTCCACCTCTGAGTCTGTAAAATCAAAACAAGTTAGTTATTTCCAAGATCTAAGGGGGGTATAGGCATTGGGTAAATGTTCCCATTCCAAAAGGGAGAAATTGGTCAAAACAAAGGGGCTACAAGCACCACGAAACTCCAAAATCCAGCAGGGTAGTCACTAAATTTTAATACTCCAAAATAATCTCCTTTAACTGCATGTCTCACATCCAGGGCATGCTGATGCAAGGGGTGAGCTCCCAAAGCCTTGAGCAGCTCCACCTCTGCGGCTCTGGAGTACAGCCCCTGCAGCTGCTTTTAAGCTCCGGCATTGAATGCCTGCAGCTTTTCTAGGTACAGAGTGTAAGCTGTCGGTGGATCTATCATTTTGGCATCTGGAAGATGGTGACCTTCTCACAGCTCCACTAGGCAGTACCCTAGTGGGGATTCTATGGGGATATCCAACCCCACATTTCCCTTCCACACTGCCCTGCAGAGGCTCTCCATGAGGGCTCTTCCCTATAGCAGACTTCTGCCTGGACATCCAGGTGTTTGCATACATCCTCTGAAATTTAGGCAGAGGCTACCAAACTCTTGGCTTCTGTGCACCTGCAGGCCCAACACCATGTGGAAGCTGCCAAAACTTGGGGCTTGCACTCTCTGAAGCAAAAGCCTAATTTGTACCCTTTTAGCCACAGCTGGAGCTTTAACCATCAGATCTTGTGAAAACTCACTATCACAAAAACATCAAGGAGAAAATCCACCCCCATGATACAATTACCTCCCACCAGGAGCCTCCCCTGACATAGGAGGATTACAATTTGACATGAGATTTGGGTGGGGACACAGAGTCAAACCATATCAATCATAAAAAAAAAAAGAAAAGCTTATATAGAATTGTGGTCTGGCATCCTGACAGCAAATGTCAGTCTCTTTATGAAGATAAAATCCTTTTAATTGTCAGAGTAAGCACCCTCTGAATGCCCCACCATACATTCTTAAAGTGTGGAAATGTATTCATTTTTCATTCTTTATGGAATAAACAGAGAGGGGTACAAGTTGATGAGGAGTAGCCTTTGGTCCACTGTGTCAGGAATGCACAAAGATAAGGCTCCCAATTGTGCTGTTAAGTCAAACGATGCTGATAGAACTTGTGGGGGAGACACAGCTTCCATCCTTGGGTTAGTGACTCATTGTGCAGGAAGATGACCATCTTTTACTGCCCAACTACATCTCTCTACTAATGTGAACAGAAAATAGCAGCACAGTGATCACCTGCAGATAGACCTGACTTTATCTGTACATAACACCAAAAGAACAAACCTAGACTCCAGAAGGAAATAAAAATTTTCAGTCCTGTCAGAATCCTCAATTTCTTTATATACTTTGGAGGTGTTGTTTCTGATCTACAGGTTATTTTAATGTTGGTAACTGTTTTTACCCATAAATGTTGAGGTTATCTTACACTTCTCCTGTGTAATAGTTTTCCTTGGGAAAAATCTCATAGGGCAGTCATTCATAAGGTATGTTCCAAAAAACACAAAGTCATCAGGAATTGGGGGGGAGGAGGAGGATTCTGAGATCAAGTGGAGAAGCACATGATTAAACAAAGCTCAGTAGGTCTCTATTGTAGGACTTCTCAGACACCTTAATGTGCTTATAAGGGTTGCCATTTGTGTGTGTGCACTGTGGGTGTTTTATGTATTATGTGTCTGTTGTGTGAGTGTGTGTATGTTTTCTGTGTGTTGTATTACAGAATTGTTTTTCAGGGCATATATAGAGTATGACCTGGAAAACCCAATTTATTTAACATTAACTTTTGAGACATACTTCTTAAGCTGTAGTTTTGTTTTTTTGCACTTTAAAATGTCAGTGTACTTTTACAGCAGATAAACTGATTCCTTATAGCGTTTTCTTCTCAGAATTTTAGCTAAGATTGTATAAAAGATACTTCTATTAAATAAATATTGTTCCCTATCAAGTCTATAATCAATTTGGAAAGTGTTCATCTAGAAACTGAATACATTTCAGCCTTGATACTAATAATACAAAAAATGCAGTATTTTAAACACTATTCAAAGAGGAAATAAAGCACTAGTGAAAGAGTAGCAATCATACTTCAAATATTATAATTTTATATTAAAATGTTTTTATTTTGTTATTATAAACAAAATAAATTACAAAATAAGAGCATTTTAATATAAGCACAGAACATGAATGAAGCATATTCATTTTACCATAATTTAAATACTGACATTGCACAATTCCTAAAACTTTTGTGATTAATAAGTTAATTCCCAGCTGTTAAGTACTTAAATAATGTTAATATCGTATATTCTTTTTCTTTCTGGGCACTTCCTTTCTTTCCTTGAACTAACAATTTTCTTTTCAGCCATTCTTACCCATCTGTGGTACCCGAGCAAATATGCTGGCATACAAAGGCAAATATGATTGCCTTGCTTAACTGCAGAAAGTCACCCAATGCCTATTTACCATCAATCAATTAATATTGTGGTTCCAAATGGTAGTCTGGCAAAGTTCAAAAATTCATTTCTTATATTTCAAAAGTTAAGGGAAATTCTACTCACTATAACTAATTAAATGTCTTTCCTTTTAGACAAATTACATTAATTATAGTTAATCTATTAAGAATACCCCAAGTTGATCAGAAGCTATATATAGGTGATGAATTAGATGGGGAGGGCTGGGCACGGTGGCTCATGCTTGTAATTCCACCACTTTGGGAGGCCAAGGCAGGTGGATCACTTGAAGCCAAGAGTTCAAGACCAGCATGGGCAACATGGTGAAACCCCGTCTCTACTAAAAAAATACAAAAAATTTATCTGGGCATGGTGGCATGTGCCTGTATTCCCAGATACTCAGGAGCCAAGATCATGCCACTGCACTCCAGCCTGGGTGACAGAGCAAGATTCCATCTCAAAGAAAAAAGAAGTAGTGGGGAAATAAAAAATAAAAAGAAATGATTACTTAATAAATAACTTCAGCTAATATAATAAAAATCTTGAAAACATGAGGTACATGGAAAAAATAATGAAAATATTTAGAATTATTGAATTTAAAATGCCCCACCTCTGATGAAAATGAAAAACATTTATTGAAAAGTTACTATGTGTCAAGTAGCACATTAAGTGACTCACATGTACCATTTTATTCCCTCTTCATCATCCTAAAATAGGTATAATTTTTATTCCTATTTTACCATAAAGATAATAGATTCAGAGGGGTTAAGTAATTTGCCGTGGTTGCACATCTAAAAAGTAGCGAAGCTGAGATTTAAACACAGTCTCTTATACTCCACGCTGAATATGGAGAGTTTATTAAATTTCTGTCATTTCATAACATATTATCACCGGCTTAGGGGCTTAAAACAACACCACTTATTATCTCAGTTTCTATAAGTCAGGAGTTGAGGCATAGCTTAACTGGGTCCCTTGCTCAGGGTCTCACAAGGCTGTGATCTAGGTGTTAAGACAGCTGCATTCTTTTCTGGAGTCTGGAGTTTAGGGTCCTCTTCCATGTGTATGTGATTTCAGAGAGTTCACTTCCTTAAAGCTGAAGGACCAAGGGCCCTGTTTTCTTGCTGGGTCTCAGCCAGGGGCCACTCTCAGACTCAGGAGGCTGCCCACAGTTGCTTGCCATGTGGTACCTCACTACTTCAAGACCAAAAGGAGAATGAATCCTTTCAGTCTCCTATAACGGCAGCTTACATAGCAATAACATAACCATGGGGGTGACAATCCCATCATCTTTGCCATATTCTGTTCACTAAATGCGACTCATCAGCTCCAACAACATTCAAGGGGAGGAGAATGCACAAGGGTATGACTCATTGGGGTTTATCTTAAAATCATACCTACTGTAAGTACCAATGTTCTGTTCCTGTTTTACTTACTTAACTGATGACTGTCTTCTGGACTGGAGTCAGTATCACCTGGGAAAATACCAAAGCAGTCAAATTAGCCATGACTTGTATATATGGCAAAGAAAGAAACAAAATGATGGATTCAAGTAGACAATAGGGGCTCCAACTTCTGTAAGCTTGAGGACTAGTGTGTCTACAGTAAATCTATGATTTCATTGTTGAATAATTTGAAGTCAATATTAGATGAATTCCCCCAGTAAATGAAAAACATTACTTAGCACTCAACACTAAAGGCCAATTTTCCAAAGGCCAGTTTCTCTATTAGTGAACTTGGTTTAAAATAAGTAAAGACCATTTAACTACTCAGTTTTTCTAACCAATAACCAAAAAGATCAACATCATGTTGAACCTGATCCCCCCCACCCACTGAAAAGAAAAAGGTTTTAGTGACAACTCTCAGAATTGGTGAATCTGGGACCCAGCTGCTTATAGGCATTACCCCTAGCAGGATAATCAAGGGGTACTTCCTTCTTTAAAGCACTATTGTACTGGCTCTGCTAGTCATTCCTTCAGGGTTATAAGGAAGTAACGTGCACAAATTGCTAACCAACATAAAAGTTTATTGCAAAGAACCATGGGAAGGGACAGCAAAAGGAGGAATTATTCATCAGCAGCACAGGTATTCAGGGACCTTAGTTGATCCATTAAAATGTGCAGCCAGCATCATAAACAATCAGGGATATTTGCTCACTATTGCTCCAGAAAAAACAACAGCCTTAAACTGAGTCATCAGCTTTCTCTTTAATCATCTGATATATATTCTTCTAAATGGAGGATATGATTGGGCCATTTAGCACTGCATGGTATGGAGGGATTTAATGGGCACAGTCTCTGCCAACCTCCCAAGGGTGACTGGTTCCCTTATAGCCAGCCCACACAGAGTTGCCTTCAGCTTTGAGCCTGGCCCAGGACCAGCAGGTAGTAGCCAGTTAACAGGAAGCTCCACTCCCTAAGAAAGAGTAACATGAACTAATTAATGATTATAACAATACTGGCAAAAAAGTTGCGGGGGGGGGCATTTTTCTTCAAAGATGAATATGTAAGTAAAAAGTATTTTTAAAAATATATGGATATACCTGTTAGCCCATGTGATTCAAATAAGGGAAGTATATAAATATATGTATCAAACACCACAAAGCTATTTAATCTCTTGGACATTTTGAGAGTCTTTGATTAAGAATTTACCCTAAAGAGAAAATACTGGTATAAGAGAAAAAAAAATATGTTTGAAGACAGACATTACAACATTGTTTATAATACCCCCAAATCAGAAACAAACTAAGTGCCCAATAATAACAGATCATGAAATAAGATTTTCTAACACCAGACATTAAATAAACTATGAAGTTATGCAAAAACTTGAGAAACAGGCAAGCCAATTCTTAAATAGGAGAAAAGGTTATATAACCACATATAACCTTTAGGATTTGAGTTACTGCCCACTAAAATTTTGACTCCACCCTTAATTTTCTTAACAAACAGCAAAGATGAACCATGTCAACCTTTCCTTCAAGTGACCACAAATTCCATTTGAGCAACATCTGAATGAATAGGATTTCCCTATTCATGCAGCATAGACCAGCACTAAGATAAAGGATAGTAGATTGAGTTGAATCTATCTCTAGGAACAGATACCAAAGAAACAACCCAAGATGCACATGAATAATTATGCATAAAAACTTTATACCAGTATTTACACTATACCAGTATTTACATTACACCAGTATTTATACTATGCCAGTATTTACATTAGCAAGGTACTTAGACAAGATTAGAAAATGAGATTTCCATAGTCACTAATTCATTTAAAGAGTATTTATTGAATGTTTACTCTGTATCAAGTATTATTCTAGTCATGGAGAATACATCAGTGAACAGAAATAGCTTATGTTTTTATGGGTAACGAGAGGTACTAATGAAATCAACCAGTAAATACTTTGTACGCTGTTATAGGTTGAATGGGTCCCCCCAAAAAGATATGTTGAAGTCCAACCCCAGGATCAGAATGTAAACTTATTTGCAAATATGATCACTGCAGGTGTAACTAGTTAAATTAAATTGGTCATACTGGAGTAGAATAGGCTCTTACTTCAATATGGCTGGTGTTCTTATAAGAAGAGAGACACAGAGAGGGAAGATGGCCATGTGAAGATGGAGGCAGAGAATGGAGCGATACATCCACAAGCCATGGAATGCCAAGATTTGCCAGCCATTTACAAGAAGCTAGGAGACAGGTATGGAACACATTCTCCCTCTGAGCCCTCAGAAGGAACCAACCCTACTGACATTTTGATTCCAGACTTCTAACATCCACAACAGAGTGAAAATAAATTTCTGTTCTTTCAGACCACCTAGTGTGGTACTTGGTTATGGCAGCCCTAGGAAATGAATATAAATGCCACATAGAAAAAGCAAGATGCAGAATAGTTAAAATAGGTAAGACTGCAGATAAAGGAGTATTACGTAGAGAGACTGCTCTTTATAAAGACTATGTAACGAGCGTTTCACAGGTAAGATGGTGTTTGAACAGGAACCTGAAGCAAGGAAGGAACAAGACAGGCAGGCATCTGGGGACAGAACATATCAGATCAGGATGCAGCAAAGCAAAATTCCAAAGGGAGAGGAAGCTGGATACCTGTGTGCCTGGAGCAGAGTGGATAAGGGCCAGAGGGGTGTGGGATAGAGGCAGCGGTGGGAGATAGAAGCCCTTACTAGCAGTGACATTGCAATGCCTTTGAGGGTTTGAGCAGATCCATAACATTATCTGGTTACTCTGTTGAGTATAAACTGTCATGGGACCAGGATGGAATCCGGACAAAGACCCATCAGGGGGCTCCTGAAATCATCCAACCAAGAGATGTAGATGGCTTGAGCCAGTGTGGCTGCAGGGAAGGTGAGGTTAGATGGGAATTTCATCTGATTCTGGAACTACTCAAAGGGCAAGACTGGCACATTTTGTAAAGGACTGGATGTGTGAAGTAAGAGAAAAGAGTCAGAGAAGACATCAGATGAGGTTTGAGCCCTGGAGGTTTGAGGTCAAGAATGGAGTTGCCATTTGCTGAGAAGGGGAACCTGGAGCACAGGTTCATTAGAAGTTTAGTTTAAGACATACTAAGTATAGTATGTCATTAGTCATCTCAGTGGAGATGTCAAATAGGCAGTATTCGGGGGAAAGTTCAGGCTGGAAATAGAATCTGGGAGTTGATAGGGATGGATGGTATTTGAGGCTATGATTCGTGATGGGCACTCCTGGCAAGTGAATGCAGATGGAGAAGGAAGAGGAGAGGTCTGAGGCCTTAGGACTGAGTTCTAGGGCAGCTCCTGCTGTTAGAGACTGGGGAGAGATGAAGAGGTTCTGCAAATGAGACTTAGAAGATTCTAAGGAGAAGAAGCAAGAGAGAAATGTCCCAGCAGCCAAGAAGAAAATGTTTCAAGAAGGGAATGGGAAAATATTATGCAGCCATTAAAAATAATGTATTTGATACAATATAGTGACTATAATAATTATACATATTGTATATATATGTTATATGTTATATATAAATAATTGTATAATTGAAAGTTGCTAAGAGAGTAGATTTCAAGTGTTTTCACCACACAAAAATAACAAGTATGTGAGGTGACAGATATGTTAATTTCATTATTCCATTATATATAACTAAGAGAGTAGATTTCAAGTGTTTTCACCACACAAAAATATTAAGTATGTGAGGTGACAGACATGTTAATTTAATTATTCCATTATATATAACTATCTAAACATCAGGTTATATACTACATATATACAATTTTTGTTTGCAATTAAAAAATAATAATACATTTGAATATTAACATTTCAGAAATAGGATAATATAATCTCCAGTGGAAAAAAAAATTAGGTCTCCAAACAGTATGCAACCACATCTTAATTTTGTTTAAAGAAACATATGTAGGCATAGAAAAGAAAAATCTGAAGAAGTATAGGAATGTAAATAGTTATTTCTGATTTTTACTTTAGGATGGCATTTGTTTTCTACTTTTATAGAAATTTCTAAGCTTTTTACTATGAGCTTATCTCCCAATAAATATGTATATAAAAATTTTAAAAATCATAATAGCAGACTTTTAGATCCAGTGTTTTAAAAGCAAAAATATGTAACACTTGTACAGTCTTTAAGCAACACAGTAGGAACTATTGAAACGACATGTAGTTAAGTTTCCTTGACTGTCACAATTTTGCTGTCTTCCCCTCCAAAAGAGAAAGAGAAAAATATTAAAATTTTTTCTTTTTTTTCGCTTGTGTTATAATGATCTCTCTTCAGAAAGAAGGACATGATTAAAATAATGTAATTTTTTTCATTTAAATAAGCATTTCTATAGAAACGTAGAAGCTAGGTTTCCATTTCATTGTTAAGGATCAAGGTAACCTTGAACAAGTCACGTAATAAATCTGGTTCTGGTTTCCTCATATGGGTTAAATGAGATTGACGACGCTCCACAGCTCATAGTGTGGTTGTGAGACTCTGAGACTAATTTAAATTACAGACAGTGCAGTTGTGAGAGTAAAGAGAGGCCGCAGGGATGACTCTTCCCCTAGCATCCTCCAGAGTCTGACTTTGTTGCCAACAGCCAACACTGGCAGCAAAAGATGGCTTAAACCAGTTGGCTTGATTTCAATGCCCATAATTGGCCACACTATTTCTGCAGATTGTCCCTAAGGGCACAGCTCCTGCCTGGCAGAAGAGTCAGTGGCTTTCAACCAAGCCCCAGAAGTGTAGGTTTAATTTCCGAAGCTGGTAGTAAGAATGGGAGCCACGTTGCCCTGTTATTAGCTTGCTGGAGCCAGTAGTCAACCTGAGCTCTGCCCACCCTGAGGTCCTGCCTGGGCATGTGCTGGAAGTTCCTTTAAACAGATTCGAATAACAACATTTTATGTCTCAAGATACCAAAAGCATGAGGGGCTGTCTGGACTCAGCAGGCTGCACATTGCTCCAAACAAATAATTTATTGCTGATTCTTTAAGCAATAAAGCAGGGGAGAGAGAGAAGTTCAATAACAGAAGTAATAGGTGCAATTATAAAAGTTCCAATCATACTCTTTTGTTATGAAGTTAATTTCTCAATAAAACATGCATATAACTCAAGAACAACAAACAGCTGGTTTCTACTCTAGGAATTCAGAAAAAAGTTAAATTGCTGTCCCACAGACTAGAAGCTGGTTGTTTTCCATCCAAAAGCAAGGTAATAAGCAGAAAGAGAAAACTCTTTTATTTCTCTTCAATAGCAGGTACACTCAGGAGACATTCTCACTACCAGGGAAAAGAGAATGGGATTTGGAATCTGTAATGTGATCAGCCACTTGCATACCCGGATGAGTTTATTAACGATTCTGAGACTCCAGTCACTTCCTATTCTGGTAAAGATTGGGCTAATCATATCCACTCTTAAGGTGGTTGGGAGGATGAAATGCTGAAAGCACAGCCGGCTTTTCTGGCCAACATTTATTGTGGGCCTACTTTGTTTCAGCAGAGCCAGGCTTTGGGTAACCCCATCAACCATATGCCTTCCAAAACTCCACGTTACCTTTCCCAGCACTGTTCCATAAACATCAGGCTCTCTCTTCCCCACAATGTGCCCACCCTGCACTTTGCGCAGCCACAGTCTCCAACTTCAATTCTGTGAAAGTAGTGGCAATCTACTGCTGCTTCCCTCATGACACCTCTCCACAGTAATCTTCCTCCCTCTCTCAGTCAACTCCTGCCATCCCCTACCTAATTGTATTTTCCAGCACTCAGGAATTCTCAGTCAATCTGCAATTTCTCTTCCTAGAATCCTTCCCCCAAGAGTCCCGATCACATGTGAAACAAGTTTAGCCATTGTGCAAATTAGTTCTGTGGCCAAGTTCCTAATGCAAAGTCTAGCAGAGGCCAAGGGTGGGACTGGGAAAATGAAGTCAGTGTGACAGCCCCATGGTGAGGGGAAGGGTTGGAAGGCTGTGTGACACAAAGGAAAAAACACTAGACCAGGCGTCTCAGCCTCTCTCCCAGATCTACCCCTGAGTCCTGTGGCCACCGTAACATATTTATTATCTATAAATGGGCTTCTATTTCCTCACCTGTGAGATCAGGAGGTTGAGATTAAATCAGACATGGTAAATAGGTGATACTGGTGCCATCATTCACTCGTTCACTTACCTCCCCCCACTCCACACACACACACATGCATGGCACATATCATTAACCAATCAGTACATTATTTCCTGCAGAACCGAGACTAGCCCCACTACTGCAGGCAATACCACCAAACAATCAGAGTTGGCATAGGATACAACATTTCTCTGTACTATCCTTGAGCTACAATCTAAAAATCTCCTTTAATATTTGAACATCCTCTCCTTCTATGACATGGTTTTCTTCAGCAAACAGGTTTGCAGACTCAAGAGCATAACCATAAAGTGGGGCAGTGTAACTTCGTAGAAATCAACAACACATACTGTCTAATGCCTCTTTATATTGCAGCTCTGGGCAGATGGCAAATGGCCAGGCCAGCCCGCCATGTGGGGAAACCAATCCTGACTATAACCCACAGCTCCTTGTCTATGCAATGGGAGACGGTCCTTTAATGCCCAGCACTGACTTTTCATTGGAATTTCCAAAGAGCATATCCCACGAGCCTCGTTTCACCATGGATAATCAGATTAATTCCTCAGACTCCACAGTGCCAAGTCTTTCCTTACTTGAGGGCTTCAGTGTCTGCTTTGGCCTCCTGCCCTGCTTGTGAAGATCTGGCCCTCTCCACTGTAGATTTCACAGCCCATGACCTTGACTCAACTCTGTATCTGGCTCCTGTCACCCTGGCTTGATTTGCTGTCCCTTTCCCCTGCCAGCCAGGGCCCGGTAGCCCCAGAACCGCCTGCCCTCTGTTGTCCCATCTGCCCCTGGCCACCCAACTCCAACGCTGAATCTCTCCAGACGTGTCTGACACCTCAGCACTTTTCCTACTAGCAGCAAGTGGTACTCAGTGTTGGGCATTCCCCTGGCCCTGAGGGGACTATGGAACAGTGGGATACTTGCTACCTACCCCACGGCCTTCAGTAGCATCAGCAGCTCCCTTTTCTTACCTGAATTTCTCTGCCTGGTTTCTAAGGTCCTTTGTGCTCCAGCCCATCTTTCCCACTTCCCATCACCCCTCCACACTAACCACCCTGCTCTTCTGGGTACAACATCAGCCCCCAGGCCCACTCCGACCTGAGGCTTCTGAACATCATTTTCCTCTTGCCAGGAACTCCCTCTCCTCTTTCTCAAGGTCCCCACACCTACCAATTCTTCACAATCCAGCTTACAACCCATCTCCTCCATGAAGCTTCCCGAGTATGCACAGCTTCGATTTTTACCTAACATTTAACTTCTCCACCAGATAATTTAGTACTTAATTATATATTACTTCACAGGACTCACAGGATTTTACAGAGCAGAAGTTCTTTGAGGGCAAGAACCTGCCACATGGCCCGAGTGTCTCTCCCTGGTGACAATACAACAAATTAACAAGCAAAACAAACATTATTGAGCTCCTCTCCTATGACAAAAGGGCTGAAACACTTGCTAATGCATTTTTTGAACCATTGAATAAGTATGCTGCGATGCACCAAATTCTTGCCTATCTGTGTCCAATCTGGATCATAACAGATCCTTCTCTCCCTGAATTAAAGAAAAAGCTAGATTATGCTGGAGTCAAAAAAAAAAGTATTTGCCTATTAGGCTTTAGCAGTGGTTTCCAAAAATTTAATAGAGTCATCAGGGGCATTTTCTAGAAGAGCAGATTTCGCAGCTGCACTGATAAAGTTCCTGATTTCGTGGGTCTGGGATAGGGCCTGAAGTGTGCTTTTGTGGTCTAGGTCATTTTAAAGTAGATAGCTCTGAAGAAATTGTACTCTGAAGAAAAAAATAGGGCTGTGGGAACCTCATTTTCCAGAGACAATTAACCTTTCCAGAGACTATCTGCAATGGGTGGGGCAAAGGCAGAGAAGAGGCCACCACCCCCAGAAAGGACTATCCGGATTTTCCTCAGCCTCTTCCCTGGTTACACTCCAACTCTGATTATGAAATCTCGGAGACCCTCAGCCAATAGGTCATTTGGCCTTGAAGAGGCATTTCTATCTGCAGAGATCTCCCACCCACAGGCCTCAGCTTAGCCTGCCCTCACTGGAGGAAACAAACACACCAGTGCTCTCTTCACCAGCTGCAGTGTTGGGCTTACAGGTTATTTTAACTCCACTATGAATCAGAACAGAATTATGAATAATTTATATGAGACTTGTCACATCTTGTTTCAGTCTTTCTTTGGCTCATAGTTTTCCTTGTTTGGCCTTTCAAATACTTATACATCTGATTATTTTAAAGGCTTTCAGTCTGGAAGACTACATATACAGCATTACACAGAGTCTGGCTTCTCATGGCTGACATCACAGTAAGCTCTCAAATTTATAACACCACATGTCAAAAGTAAGGAAACAGAGAAAGCTTTGAAAAAGGCAGGGCAGAGTTGGGTAGGGTATCTTAGCTGAATAATTCTTCTGTGTGTCTTAGCATGCTGTATACAGAGGCCTGAGGCCAAACAGATTTCCACAATAACTTCTGCAGTCTTATTAACTAACACCCATCCTGTTTGCACATGGGAACTTTGTAAGGTAGACGACTGTTAATAAGAAAGAAATAAAGTATTTTTTAGAAAAATACTCTTGCCCCAAAGCAGATGTTAAACAACCAGGCTCCCAAAAGAATCTTGTATAAACGATCCTTTAAGATCATTTATATGATCCTGTAAGAGTTAGAATCTCCACTTCAAATGAGAGAAATATTCTCTAGAGATTTTTTCTAACTGAGGCAATGAATGTTCTCATGAGCTTCCTGGGCACAAGAGATACCCCAGAACACTACTGTTGTTTCTTCTAAGAAGGCAGAGTTCAAGTGCTCTGAAGAGTAATAAAACTGACCACGTTCTCTTCTCCCTCTGATGCTTGATTCCACCCCCGGGGTTCGTAATAAGTCCGTGCAATGTGTTTATTGAAAAACTGGTTCTCACTTTCTTGCAGGTGTGCAGGGTTTCTGAGCCAAGAGCAGTTGGAGAGTGGGAAGACCATCTGGAAAGACTGGGAGTAAGGACGCCCCATCTGATGGAAGAAAGGAAGTGCAGGCCCACCCATCTTTGCACCTGGGTCTTTTCATCAGCCTTCACACTGCTCTTGCCAAGTCCTAAGCAGGACATTGCATCAAGCTGATGGGCTTGTGTTGAGTTCTCTTTCAACTCACCCCAAGCCTTAGGAGAGTCATATTTCTGACAACTAAGTTCATTAAGTCTTGCTAAGCCTCTTTTAAATTATGATTCTTCCTTTGGAACAATAGTCACAGACATTAAAGTCATTAACATTTATCACCATTCACCAGGACGTCAGAGAAGAGCACCATGTAGGAATGGACAGCCTTGTGGGTGTCATGGATGCCTGGTGCCATCTGGAACCCTGGAGCACAGACATCATGAGCAGAGGAGGCAGCAGGGCCAGTGGTGGATGCGAATTCTGCCGTCACCACTTCTAACCAGTACAGCCTGGGCAGTGTACCTGACTGCTTTGTTCTTTAGTCTCCTCCTCTGTGAGGTTGCGATAATGATAGCAACTAATTTAGGGGATTATTGTGAGAATTAAATGAGATTATCTATGTCATAATAGGTATACAATAAGTGTCTTACAACTGTCAATTTTTGACTCTGTTTTCCAGAAAAGATAGATGTAGAATTTAGTCCTTATGACGGGTAGCTTTGAAGATGTCAAAAGGGACAATGCCTCAGAGGCTGGCGGCCCCTGACATGGTGAAACAGGCAGCCATGTGGTCAGGTCAGGGCACAATATTCACATGCTCCCTCCCCTGATAGCAATGATCAGGCTGTCTATGGGAAATATCCTCCGACATATCTTGTTCCCCACCTTGGACAAAGTGGGAGAGAAAGTCATAAAAGGATTTCTCTGCTCTTGCTCAGTTTTCATTTCATGAAAGAATAAGACTTTCATCAAATTTCATGAGTGCACAGTCAAGTTCTTACCTGGCAGAACTAATCTTCTGGGGGAACAATAATAGGTCATGTTAACTAAGTACTCATTCTCCTAAGTATATTTTATATTATCTCATTTTTTTCTTATCTCAACCCTCTAAAGAGGGTCTCTTATCATCCCCATCTTACAGAGGACACTGAGCACAGAATGGTAACTTGCTCAAGGTCATCATTTAGCCAGAACTTAAACCCATTAGATCAAACTCCCCACCTACTGTACAAAGTTACGTCTCACCTCAACCAGCCCTCTCTCCTTCTGACTCACTTCGGTATTTCATTTTTTTATTGACATTTGATAAGAAGGTCAGATGATGAAGGATGTTGGTGAGCCCTCATTTTAGCAAAGTTGTATCTAGCACTTAATCATGTGACAAATTGCTCTACTAGGACTAGGGGATAAATGGAGGGGAGGACATGTAGTCCATGTCCCTAATGAGCATTCCATCTCCTTCATGGGAGAGGGAGAGAGAGTAAGAGAGAGAGAGGCAACATGAAATAAAAACAACAATATAAGAAAGGGAGGGAGGAAATAAGAGGAAACAGATATCTGGGAGTGTACAGTACAGATGGGGTGATTCAACTCCACTAAAAAGGTCAGTGTGTTTTCTTTGCTTTTATGGTAAATGGAAGAAACTGAAGCTTAGAGATCTTAAATAGCAAATCCTGGTTTGCTCAGCAAGTCGTTGAGGGGAGGTAGGAGTCTAGGGTCTGACTCTGAAGCCCACACCGTCCTTACCTCACATATGTCCCCCTGATCCTGAGAGGGTGGTTTACAACCATGTCCTCAAGGGCCTGAATGTTGCACAAAGAAGCTTGGGCTTTATTCTCTAATGAATAGAAGTACCCACAATGCTCCTCTGCTCTAAATTTTAGAGCATCATCTAGGGATTGCCAGGCAGAAGGCAAATCCCATTGGTTTTCTTCTATGCACACATATATTCCCCCCAGGGGTGTCCAGTGAGCCAGTCGTTTTTCACTCTTTTATGCAAACACAGAAGCTGGATTAGCTGCACCTGCAGCCTCTGCTGTGTCACACATGATAAAAGGATCAAAGCCTAGAACATGACTTCAGACTATAATTTAAGATAATTAAGATTTTTAACCTAAATTACATTTTAACATTTCATAACAGAGCTGTCAAGATTCTATCTATCAAAACTCTATCAAGCAAACAAAAGAGGATAATTATATTTTCAGACACATGCAGTCATCACTCTACTTAAGTTCTCATAAAAAAGACTTCTGTCTTCTTTCACATTCTCATTTTCAATTGCTCTTCCTCTTCCCACCCACCCTTGGATTCTGAGACTAGACATTCTTAAACAAGAGGAAAATATACCAAAGGAGTTTATAACTCAGGCCATGAAAGTGTTTCTCAGAAGCAGCAATTCTAATTAGAACTGCATCTAAAGGAAAAATCTCTTCATTGGTAGGGACATCTTGCCTCACTAAATAGACTCTGATTGGGGATGGGGAAAAGGCAGCATATTAAACTTCTCAAATCAAAGAGAACAGTGAAATGCCTAAAAGCTTCCTCCTAGAAGCTGAATTTGCTTTCATCTTGTCCCATTAAGATATGGAGATTGTTGCAAAATCTTTGCGATGCCAAGGGAAGAATACTAACTATTTTGGGTATTGTTGGATGTCTGCCCATCATCCACTTCCCCTTTCCCCCGACCATCAGGAATCAGCCATATCATTTGGGTAAAAATGACCCTACTCCCGGCTGCAGAGGCCTCAGGCACTCAAGGTAATCTTATTCTCTTTAAGACTGTGATTGTTTCAGGAATGCACAAGGAACACAGCCTGCAGCCAATCCATGCACGGCATCCCCCAGTTCCCATGACTGCTCAGGACAGGGGCACAGGATCTTACTTGGCCCAATGGCCAAGAATGAAGCCCACAGGTTTTGCTGGACAGTAGAGAGGAGAGAAATGCTCTTCTTTTGGATGTGTGTGTGTAGACATTGGACCTGGAACTGTTACAGGCATTTTGCTATCAATACAGGAAGCCTAAGGACAAAGCCTGCACATGGAGGAGGATGAAGCCAGGACTATTACAGAGAAATGGAGCAGAAATCCTGATTAAACTGCGTGTGAACACTGACACAGCCAGTATGATTTAAGTTCTGCTTTGTTTGCCACCGAAAGTATCCTAACTGATCCACCAACTCTAATAGTTGAGTACAGTGTTCTTAGCTTTGCGGAATCACAGCCCTTTGAAAATCTGATATAGACCAGGATCCTTCTTCCCAGAAAGACACATGTACAAAAAGGTCACATAGAATCTAGGGGCGACAGGGGCATGAACTCCAGATTGAGTCTCCAGCAGACTGGTTAGGTACTTAGGCTTTGAGGTAAGATAGATCTGGGTTCAAATCCTAGCTCAGCCACTAACAACTTGCATGACTTCAGGTCACCTTATGTAACTCTTCTGAACCTCATTTTATTGTGCCATTAAATGAGAATAATAATACCTATTTCACAGGGATGTAAAATGTAAATAAAATCATGTATGTCTAGAGATTAGCATGGTACCTATCTCACAGTCACAGCCCACAGCCTATGGCATCAAGCAATTAAGAACAGTCCTTAAAGGACTCCAGAAAGAAAGCCCTTAGGATAAATGTCCATGTCAGGTGTTAGAAGATGCACAGAACTGAAGCCATGACTGATCTGAATATGTAAAGCAGTTGATCAGGAATTGGTCCTAGATTTTGGGAAAACCTGTTATGAGGACAGAAATTTGGGTAAGACACAGCTTCTTAATCTGAAAAGTGCCTAGATAGTTCTCAAGACTATTATGGCGTCAAATGTGAGAAAAAGGATTTGATCCACCTAGGGCAGAATAGGGAAGGTTTTGTTAACAGTAAAGTTTTTTAAAGGCAAAGCAAAAGGGAATAAAAAAGACTATGGCTGCACATCTGCAGACATTCAGAATCATAAGACCAAAAACTAGTAATTTCCCATCCCAGCCCAACAGAAATGACTCACTGGTCTATCCTTTATAGGCCAAAATCCCAAAGTTTCTTTTAAAAAGGTAAAATGTTGGTCTCCATGGGCAATGGCCACACTGCCTAATATCCCTGTCTGCTATTCATGTCCTGCCTGCCCACCTCCAGCACCTGCAAGTCCTGCTCCACCCAGAGGCTCTCCTGGCTGCTCATATTTTAACAAAATCATAAGGTTCTTCGAGTATGCCCCCTTGATTTATGACTTGCAAATGTCAGCAAGAATGGAAAATCCAGGACACAGCCAGGAAGAACACAGTCCAGGGACATTTTAGAGCTGATACAGCCCATCTGCTTGGTCTTTCACTGCGGTTCTCTGTTTCTACCTTCTACTACCTTATTTTTCTTTCTGCATCAAAACATTTCTTTTTTTTCACTTCATTTTTCTAAGGAGGACAGTCACAAATAAGCACCTTTTTGAAGGCTAATGCAATCCCATCACTGCACTTTCTACACTTAACTCAGTATGAGGATGCCAAAATAAGTCCCAGTGAAATGGCACAATGAATTGACCCCTCCCTACCGTCAGTGGACAGCAAGACTGGACTGGAAGTGTGTCCCATCCCAGCCTATTATCCCGGTCAAATTCATTTCTTCCTGTAAATCTTTTCCTTCCAAACACTCTCAGCATTCTGAAGCGTAAAGATCACAAACTAACAAGAAAAGGTAAAGAACTGTTCTGACTTCCCACATCACAGCCAGTGATGACTCAGCAACAAAGTTCTGCTCCCTTCTAGAAACCACCCAGACAAAGAAAGCAAAAGGAAAGAAATGCTGACAGAGACCCACAAAGGCCGCTGGGAAGCACCAAGCACACCAGGACATCCTATGGAAAGGGAGGGCAGACACAACCACAGTTGGCACGGAGAACAGCCAAGCCGCAGCACTGCTAATGACAGTCACCACTCTGGAGAAACACTCCAAAGGGCAGCTGCAGAGGTGGCAGCCAGCTCACTGAGGAAAACGTTAAGTCACAGCAGAGGAGAGGGGAGGTGCTGTCAGGGAGTGGCTGTGTTCTGTGTTATTTGCTGCACATGCTAAGCCAAGACTTCAATCAGAAAGCAAAGGTTCCAGGAATCATGGGCAAGCATTTGAAGAAATGGGGTTCAACGTCCTCAAGTGATGTTAAAATATTTGCCATGATAGACCCCCTCACGGCTTTAGAATATGACAATTTCAAACAAAATCCCTGGAGACATTTTAAATTGCTGAGTACCTAATATGTATCTTAAAAAAATGTAGTGCAATAGTTCTGCAAGGCTGACATTCTCATTTATATATATATATACATATATATATATATGTATATTATTGTACTTTAGGTTCTGGGGCACATGTGCAGAACATGCAGGATTGTTGCATAGGTACATACATGGCAATGTGGTTTGCTGCCACCATCCCCCCATCACCCATATTTGGCATTTCTGTCCATGTTATCCCTTTCCAACTCCCTACCCCCTGCTGTCCCTCCCCTAGTCTCCCCCAACAGACCCCAATGTGTGATGCTCCCCTCCCTGTGTCCATGTGTTCTCATTGTTCAACACCTGCCTATGAGTGAGAACATTCGGTGTTTGATTTTCTGTTCTTATGTCAGTTTGCTGAGGACATTCTCACTTTTTACAATAGAAAGTTGGAGCTGAGAGACCCCAGGCTATAGCTCAGAGCCACTAACTTTTCCTCCAGAAAGCAAGGATCTAGGAAATAATCAATCCACAAATAATTACTGGTATGCTCTGCAATGAGAACTATTTCATGGCCAAGACCACAAGCTGGAAAATCTCCTTTCCTGACCTCACCTCCTTCACTTCTTACCCCACAGCTCTCTCACTCCTGCTGATCTGTCCTCACCTTTGCTGAGTCTCCATTTTCTAGATTCTTCTTTTGTCTCCCCATTCATCAGAGTCTTTCTGGCTTCTTTTGCCCGTTACCCAGCCTGGAATCCATTAGAAATGATTTAAATGGGGCTTTTGCAGGAATCTAAGAATTGCTCACTCCCAAACTGCCTCCTGTGACTGGATTGTCAATCATTGAATCTGGCAAACCCATACTTTTCTTCCCCTCTTTCCATAGCTGCCAAGTAGTGTGGGAAAAATCACCAAAGCACATAGATTGTATCCCACAAGTCTATCTTCTCTAAATCCTGGCTGGGCCCTCACTCCTTCTTGACAATCCTTTCTGTTAACTTTTCCTGTTGCCCTTCAGCACTTCTAATAGCATTAGTCTCCTCAGACACATAACTGTCTGACTGCCTAATCTGCAAAGAAAAACTCATCTCTTGTCATTCTAAGAATAAATCATTTCTTGAGGGCTCTCTCAAGTTTTTTACTCAAAATATTTCTGTATTTTTCATCGCAGTTTTACCTTCCCTCATACTGAAAAGAAAGACATATTCCTCTTCCTTTTTATAAAGTTTTACTGCACCTGGACTCTTCATCCTTTAGCTTCTCACTGTCTCTAAGACCTTCCTCCATTAATTTTCTCCTTGCTCACTTGGGATTCATCTCTCCGTGGCTGCTAGCTCTATCCTCTCTGTTGTAACAAATAGCAAGAAATATTTGATTTTCCTGAAACCATGTGTAAGCTATTTCTTGAAGGGACACTTAAACCAACTGAGAACACAGAAATCCCACAAGGAAAAAAAAAAAAAAAAAAAACGCTGCTGATAATGAACTCTATTTAAAAATAAAGTATTAAAAAACAACAACAACAACAAAAATAAAAATAAAGTATTACAGTACACACACACACACAAAGAATACAGGACCAAGAGGGAATGCAATGCCAGCAGATGTAATTAATACATGAGAGAATTATCATTCCAAGTACTAGGAGAGAAGAGAACCAAAACAGACTAAAAAATACGTATATTTAAAATTATTAAAACTTTGTTAAAAATATAATAATAAAAGTATGAAAAAGGACAGGTTTTTTTTTTTTTTTTTTTAGCAGAACTTACAGGAATGAAAATATAGGGCTTAAAATCAGAAGCTGAAGGCCAGGCATGGTGGCTCACACCTGTAATTCCAGCACTTTGGGAGGCTGAGGTGGGTGGATCACTTGAGGCCATGGTTTCAAAACTAGCCTGGCCAATACGGCAAAATCCCATCTCTACTAAAAATACAAAAATTAGCTGAGTGTGGTGCATGCTTGTAATCCCAGCTACTTGGGAGGCTGAGGCATAAGAATCACTTCAAACCAGAAGGCCAAAATTCCAGTGAGCTGAGATCACACCACTGCACTCCAGCCTGGGTGACAGAGTGAGACCTTGTCTCAAAAATAACAATAATAAAACTAGAACCTCAAGATATGTGTCAGATTAAACAGAGTTGAGGAGAATATTAGATAAATGGGAACTAGATCTAAAGAAATTTTGCAGAATATAGCAGAGAATAATAAAAGATGGGAAATACGAAAGTTGTTAAGAGATACAAAAGCTAGAGTATGAAAGTCCAAAATAAATCTTCCAAAAGAGAAAAAAGAGAGAAAGAGCGTAACATTTGAAAAGACAATGGTTAAGATTTTTCCAGAACTGAATGTGTAATTCCTCAGAATGAAAAAGTACCCAAGTGCTGAAGAGGCTAAATGAAAATGAATCTACTACTAGACACATTGTGGCAAACTTGCAGAATACCAAAAACAACAGAAAGTCTCCCAAGCAAACAGAGAGAAGAAACAAATTGCCTACAAAAAAAAAAAAAAAAAAAAAAAAATGACAACTGGATCTCCAGCAGACTTCCCATTAGCAACAGAATATCCCACAGGAAAATCAAACTCTATTTTCATACTATTGCGAGAAAACAACTGTCAGCCTAGAATACACCTAACTCAACAAAGCTCCAAGAGAGGAGAAAAAAGATATTTATGGACAAAGGCAAGAAGAATTTACCATTCAGAGACTCTCACTGAAATACCTACTACAAATATACCTTATTAAGGAAATTTAGTTCAGAACAAAGAAGTAAAAAGCAAGATGCAATGATGAACACAAATATCAGCACATATGGTGATAAACAGAACTGACTGTAAACAAAGCACAATAATAATTCAGACAACTAATGAGGAGGCTAGAACTAGATAGAAGACAATAGCAGTCACTAACAATATGGAAATGGAAAAGGAGCTGAGTTTAAAAAGTGGACGTTCTCACATGAATGGATAAAGAAAATGTGAAATAATCCACAAAATTACATATTTTATATATATATATAAATCCCACATATAATGGGATATATTATTCCATATAAATTCCATGTATGTATTTATATATACCATCATCATATACGTATATGTATATATAATACTTTAGATATACACTCACACACATATATATTCATATATACACATGACTATAAAAAAGAAGGAAATTCTGCCATTTGTAACAATATGGATGAACCCAAAGGACATTATTCTAAGTGAAATAAGCCAGATACAGAAAGAAAAACACTCACTTATGACCTCACGTATGACCTCACTTATAAGTGGAATCTTTAAAAAACTGAACTCATAGAAGCAGACAGTAGATGGTGATTTCCAGGGGCTAGGTGGACAGGGAATGGTAAGATGGTAAAATAAAGGATACAAACTTTTATGTATATGATAGGTAAGTTCTGGGAATCTAATGTACATCCTGGTGGTTATAGTTAATAACAGTACTATCTGGTATACTTCAAATTTTCTAAGAGAAAAGAGCTATAGTATTCTCAGTACACAAAAAAGTAACTATGTGAGGTAATGAATTGCATTAATTCACTTGAATCTAGTGATGATTTCACAATGTATATGTAGGTCAAATCATTGCCCTGTATACCTTAAACATACACAATTTTTATTTGTCAAGTGTAACTCAATCAAGATGAACAGACAAGTGGAAATCCTCACACTGCTTGGGAAACATCAACTTTAAACTTAGTCAAGTATTAATGATATGAATTTAAAGATTATCACTAATAGAAATAAAAAGTATAACTCCCAAACCAGGAAAAGAAGAAAAGAAAAAACAAAGAAAACTCAAAAGGACAAAAAGGGCAAAAAGAAAGGAGAATGAAGCAAAAAAAAAAAAAAATTAGATGGAAGAAATAAATCCAAATATACTAGTAATAAATGTAAAAATAAATTAAAATCACTGGTTATAGTCTCAGGCTGGAATTTTTGAAATTCCCACTGTATGATATTTACAAGGTACAGATGAAAAAGATATGCCAGGCAAATAGTAAGTGCAGAAAGCTAGGAGAGCCTTATTACAATCAGACAAAATGGAATTTAAGACAAACAGAGTTATTAGTATTAAACACACTAAATGAGAAGGGAAATACTTTTCAGGAAGATAGAATGACCCTGACTGTTGTGCTAGACAATAAGGTCTCAAAATATATAAAGCAAAAAGCTACAAGATTATAAGGGGGGAAAATGAAAAAAATCACAGAGGTAAATTTTATTACATCTTTGTCAGAAGCAATGTCACCTAAACCAAAAATTGGTAAGTCACAGAAGATTCACATAATTATAATAATCAGTATTGACCTAAATAGCATTTAGAATTCTGAGATGAAACAGAAAAACATAACTTTCAAACAATGGAACACACATGCCAAATGAGGGGTGCTTTTTCCCCTGACATCAACAGATTCTGACACCAAATGTGTAGAGGATTTTCCACACCCACAACCAATTCTACAATTCCTTGGCACCAACTAGGTATTCTATTCAGTTCAATTCTGACACTAACTAACCATAGTTAGTATCACACATCAAAGGTTTAAGGACTTGGAACCATGAATCAGTCACATTACTGATGCCTCCATCTGACTTAGCTACAAGGTTGTAGAATCCCGTAATCCCCTCCTTTAGGTTGTGAACAGCTCACAGAGCTCAGGAAAGCACCTTACTTACACTTACTGGTTTATTATAAGGGGTACAAATGAGCCAAATGAACAGGTATGTAGAGTGAAGTCCAGATGTGTCCCAAGCACAGGAGCCTCTGTCCTGTGGAGTTGGGATGGGCCACCCTCCCAGTATATGGAGGCATTCACCAACCCAGAAGCTCCCCAAACCCCACTGTTTAGGAAGTTTTATGGAAGTTAACTCACAAAGGAATGATCAAATATTAACTCAATCTCTAGCCTCTTCTTTCTACTTGGAGGTTGAGGGGTGGGGCTGAAAGTTTCAGGCTTCTAATCAAGGCTTCTGGTAAGGCACCATCCTGAAGTGATCTAAGAGCCCAACCAAGAGTCACTTCCTTAGAACAAAATATGTTCCTATCACCCTTATCTCTCAGAGAATTACAAGAAATTCAGTTCTGTCAAAAACCAAGGAGAAAGATCAATTATACTTCCATGATGCCACACAAAGAAATCACGCCTGTAATCCCAGCACTTTGGGAGGCCGAGGCGGGTGGATCACGAGGTCAAGAGATCGAGACCATCCTGGTCAATATGATGAAACCCCGTCTCTACTAAAAATACAAAAATTAGCTGGGCATGGTGGCACGTGCCTGTAGTCCCAGCTACTCGGGAGGCTGAGGCAGGAGAATTGCTTGAACCCAGGAGGCAGAGGTTGCGGTGAGCCGAGATCGCGCCATTGCACTCCAGCCTGGGTAACAAGAGCGAAACTCCGTCTCAAAAAAAAAAAAAA